>CAKAOI010052703.1:0-28865 GCA_916701655.1 Sebastiscus albofasciatus
TATATATACATATACTATAAACATTTGACCACATCGTGGTCAAATGTTTATAGTTTATGTTCAGCTTTGTTGTCCTTGATTTTAGCCGTATGTCTACTTAGTGTACTCACTGTTCTTTAACATGTCAATATAATCATTTTAATATAATTTAAATTTAATATTGACATGTTAAGGAACAGTGAGTGGATTTTCCTGGCACTAAGATTTAGAGATTTAAATCAAATCAAATGAAGTCACATTGAATTATTTTTGAAGTTAACTAAATAGAGCATAACATCTGGCAGGAGCTTAAAACAGAGGAATAAACGAGTTAAGAGGATTTCATAATGTCCCTCGTTCTCTGTCGCAAAAGAGAGAAGAGACAAAATAATGGAAATGATGAAGTGTATAATGATTTAAACTCCATCTTAATTACTTAAGTATTACAATTACAATCAATGCTACAAGGCTGGGTCACATTAAAGTACATGATTTTACTAACGCAGCACCCAAAAAACTTAATACATCTTTTGTGGTCAAATTATAATGTGATATTTATCTTTCAGGAAGTGTTCATATCTTTTTTTTATGTCCAGTTTGACTTGAGAGCAGTATTTTATTTTGCTTTTTATGTTGTAAATGGAACAAGGCTTCATGTATTCTTTGGCTTCATAACCTCGTTTAACCAGATCTCTGATGGCACTCGGACAGAAATTATAAAGCAACGACTATTTGAGGAGATGCTAATCATCATATTGTTATTGTAATATGATTCACTATCCCAGGTAGAATGTTTGAGATGTTTTGGGAGCCTCGTGGTTGTTCTGCTTCCTCCTCAAAATGGTCTGATAGCGCCCTCTGGTGCAAAAACCCTCCAAAAAACACCACTGATCCAAATGAGACAGTTCAGATATGACAGTATGCAAAACATTTTGAAAAATATATCATACTTAAGATACTTAGCAAAATATTATAACCATAAAATGATATGGTTTAAAAGACTACCCTCCTTCTATACTTTTAAAGATACTGAAGAACGATTAATTTTATTCACAGATTATATATACAGATTTTTTTTTTTTAAATGAAAAATCTGAACATGTACTTTATGTAATTTCTGTATTGAACTTTCTAAATAAAGTATTGAAAAAAAATATATATACAGCAGTATGCTAACTGGTCATTCTAATTGGAGCCCTTCATTGTTTTTTTCTCTTCTCCGCTCAACATTTGTAACTTCTCTCTTTTGTGTGTTTTCAATTGGCAGCACCGAGGTAAATCGGACTGGAAGAACGCCGTGTACAGCGGCTGTGTGACTGGAGGAGCCATTGGATTTCGTGGTATGTAACCTGGTATATATATTTACTTTGTTTTAAAGGGAAGGTAGTAGATTTCTTTTGTCCTCACATGTATTTTTTTTTTTTCTGTTTTCGTAGCCGGTGCGAAGGCGGGGGTGCTGGGATGTGGAGGCTTTGCTGCATTCTCCGCTGCCATTGAATATTATTTACGGTGAACCACTAAAGAGTGGCGGCTCTGTGGACTTAATTGATGCACGTCGAGTGGACGAGCCCTTTGAGGAATCCGACTGGCGAACATTACCTGCACGTGGAGGATTGTTGCAAAAGCAGAACTGATGTATTTGGTGGAAGTGACAGTTTCCTGTTTGTGTACAGTGGACTGGAAAAGACCAATATGTGTTTTACTTTTACCATGTGGACAGTTTGAGCAAAGCAAGTTCATGTGGAGAATCTCCAGAAACTGAGCAGAGTGGATCTGCTCCTGTGTTTAACAGTATAATGATGAGATGAGTCATGAGTCACGACCAACTCAAATCAGACTCGGATAAACGCCGTTCTTATCAGAGAACATTATGTGTCTACTAAATGAATCCATATTTAATTACTTGTAATAAACATGTTTTTTTGTTAACTTCTTCAGAACTTTACTTCTTGAAGTTTCCATGACAACCAAATCTTGAATTGCTTTTTAATGTCTTGTTTATTTTATTCCAGTCATTTTTTTTTATTGTGCGGTGACACAATTAGACACGTTTCACAGAGTGAAAGAGAATTTACAGAGGAAAATTGGTTTTGGTTTCCGCCTTGGACCAACAGGGCCTTTACACAGCTATATATAAATTCATTCTTCATCAGCACTATATCTAATAACACACATGTTTAACTATTCAAAATGTGTAATGGTGAATCTCAGACCATTTTATTTATTTTTAACAAGGTTTTTCTAAATGGAGGATGGTTCACATGACATCAATGCTAAAAACATGAGAACATTTAGTACCGTCAAGTGGTTTACCAAAACTACCTTTAAAAACCCCCCACAACATTTATGAAATAGCCTAATTTAGGTAACAGGACTGTACATTGAGATTGACATTTTCAGTCATAGGCAACTAACTATATGATCAAAAATACAGAAAATGGAGTGAGAGAACTTACTGGTCTTCCCGTGGCCTTCAGGAGACTCAAATGATGATACTTCCTGTTGATCATGTGATCTCTGTAATGTCTCAAATTTTAAGGGATGGATGTGACAGGAGCTTATTAAGTGTCACCAGTAACTAAGTCCATTTACTTAAGTAGTACTGTACTGAAGTACAAATTGGACCCTACCTGTACTTTACTTGAGTATTTCCATCTTATGCAGCTTTATACTTCTACTCGACTACATCTCACAGACAAATATTGTACTTTTTACTCCATTACATTGGTCTGACACCTTTAGTTACTTTTCAGAATACCATTTTTCATAGGCTATCCATCTGTCCATGTCTTTCAAACTCAGCTCAGCTAATCATTCATTAATTTATTTATAACTTTATTTAGATCTAAAGTTTGGACCTCATTGGAGCACAGAGTTAATATTTGTATTTTGATTAAAATGAGTTTTTATGGGTAGTATAAGCTACAGCAGGTTTTCCCTTCTACCCTAAATATTTCAACATATCAGGGAGTTAACTGCACTGATGTACAACACAGTTGCAGCCGTGAGAGTTAAACTTCCATTGGAGCTCACCTTCAATATGTAGTTAGTAAAACTGACCACCAGAGGGTGCAATATGCTAAAATGTGAAACTTTAGATATCCCAATGTGGTTTAATCTTTCAGGATGAGAAACACTGCTCTGTTTGAGATGATGTAGTGAATGATTTCTGTGTATCATATTGAAAAAAAACATAAATAGAAGTCGCAACTCTGGTTTATCCTGCAAACAGTGTTCCCCCAAACTGGAAATTATATATAGTAGATGCAAAATGCAGTTTTATAAATTGGGGGAATGGATAATTTTGGTTATTATCGTCACATGCTCCATATTTAAACAGTTTAAACTGTTATCCTGTTTTATATCTTGTACATGTTTTGGTTTCCATCATTATTAGTTATGTTATGTTTCCAGAGAGACGGTATCATTGAAACAAACAGACACAAAGTGAGAGTGTTTTGGTAACTTTTATTTTACTTAAAAAAAAGGGGGGGAAAGTTCACATTGACATTTAGCCTCAATATTACAGTATATTGAAATTCTCCTCAAAGGAAGTAAAATACAACATTTTTATTTCATTTTAATCTTATATTAAAAATATCAAATAGTACTCATCTAGCAGTGCTTACAGTATTTTTAAGATATGTCGCAGGCTGGATAGCAGAAAGGTCGGCTTTGTACAGAGCAGAGATGGGCGTTTGTTGCCAGTCTTAGAGAGGGGCCTTGCAGAGACAAACTACCTTTGTGTTACCTGGCCTGGTTCCATTGACAAGCTGAACATGCAATGAGGGCAACTACACAAACCAACTCTATAGATTATACCGGTGCAGTAAGACACTTGGAACAGGCTTGCAATGAAACAACAAGAAAGAAAAAGCTAAATGTTCCATTCGTTGTGTTTCCCCCCCCAACAACCCTCATGTCACAGAGTGCCCTTTCTCCTCTACTACGTGATCTGAAATTAACTGGCTGATCTTTTTTTTTTTTTTCAGTACAGCTTACCAACCATGGACATGGTGAATGAGAAAAATCAAGACTAAAAATAACATCACTACCTGAATAAACTTCAAAAAACAGACTCCTTAGAGCATTTCTCTAGTTGCACAGAACTGTACAGGCACACATATTATATATATTTAAAATAAATAGGGCTAATTTGGCGGAGACTCACTGGGGAGGGCGGTTCTCTCTTGTTTGTCAGCACAGAGAGACGCGTCGCCAGCCATTTATTAAATGGCTTCCCAGCCACTTCTAAACCTCACAAGTTCTCATAGTCCCTTAAACACTCACTCGCTCACTCGCTCGCTCATCCACACCGTTCGCTCACACACACCCCCGGCCTCCTCCACCACATGCACAAAGCCAGAAAGACAGAAAAAGGAAAAACAGAATTATTAAACATGTAAAATGCCGTTTCTCTGGAATGCCTCTGATCAGGCCGGTCTCTGAGATCACCACTAGACGACACCACGACACACGGGTGTGTGATCCTGTGCCACCGCGCCAGGCCGTGGCCCCCGTGCCCCCTCCATCTCTCCTACTGCGGTCCCAGAATGCCTTGTCGGTGGGAGGCGGCTCTGCTCTCCTCACATTACAAACAGGACGTGACATGTGACTCACTAGACGACCAGGAAATCTCCCTCATCACCTCCCTAACATGCTCGGCTCCATCTCTTTTCAGGACTGGGGGGTGGGGTGGTGCAGACAGGAGGGATGTGTGTGTGTGTGTGTGTGTGTGTGTGGGGGAAGAGGGAGGACTATACAGTCGAGATGAGCTGCCTGCTGGGAGGAGAGGTGAGGCAGGATGACCGAGTGGCGAGGACCAAGATTCGTATGGAGTCTCTCACGCTCTCCTCTCCAGATGGCGCCCTGAAGGGAGGTGGGCGGGGATTAAACGTCAGTGGAAAAGTAGAGCGTGTTGCGCTTCAGTTCAGCGAAGGAGATGGGAGGATGCTGCAGGTAATACAGCAGCACCTGGACCTAAGGAGAGAGAGAGAGAGGACAAGTTGGTTTTATTAGAAAGTCCTTTTTATTTCATTTCAAATTAATTTGTAATATCCTGGTTGTCTGTCTACAACTCAATCTAATGCAGGAAGTTTCACAGTCTGACACTGTGCGTCGTTTATTACTGGTTTCTATTTACCTTTCATGAATGCGTACTGTTATTATTGGTGCATAGTTTTATCTCTAAGGTCACTTGGATCTGCTTCGTGAAGCAGACTGACATATCTTCCCATGCTTTTTTTCTCACTACAGAATAGTTATAAACTGAAAGATGTTGTTCTCCTTTGGTGAATTTGAAATGATAATTATGGATTTTGTGTTAGACTGCTGAGAACTAATAATCTTTTTTTTTCAGTTCATATTTAAGTAGGTTTTGGCTGCTTTAATGTTGGATGACCTAATTCAGCACTTGTGTAGGAAGTTCTACTTTGCTCTATTATCTCTCTGAAGCTGGATTTTGCTTTTGTTGGTTGCTACTTGAACTCAGTGCTGGATGAAAAAAACTTAATGTGACTAATCTGGTAAGTTTAAACAAAAACTCTTTTTTTAATTGACTGATTTAACATGTCGGAGAAGTTATGGCAGTCAGTAAACCATAGACTGTAATATAACAAATGGATGTAGTCACTGTGACGTCACCCTGTTGGTTTGTGGACTACCGCTTTGAAGCCTCGGGTTCGGAATTTTTGGCTGTTGCCATCTTGGTTTTTGGCCGTCGCGATCTTGGTTTTATGGAACCAGAAGTGACACGAGAGTTAAGTACAACCAAACTCTGAATAAGACATTTTCAGGCGACCAAAAATGTTACAATTGACTCTTATGAACTGAAAACACACTATGAAAGGGTTAAAGTTGTAAGACGAAAACACGGACAAGTCCCAGACCGGACAACGCCATGGTAGCGGCCTGTAAAGCATCCCCTGCTTTATGGTCTATTTGACTCTAAACAGGACCATAATTTACTAAATGAACATCATGCTGTATTGAAGAAGACTTGAAACTAGAGATTGAGACCATAAACTCATGTTTACGATGTTAACTGAGGTAATAAATCAAGTGAGAAGTAGGCTCATTTTCTCATAGACTTCTATACAATCAGACTTCTTTTTGCAACCAGAGGAGTCGCCCCCTGCTGGCTGTTAGAAAGAATGCAAGTTTAAGGCACTTCTGCATTGGCTTCACTTCTCAGACCTGGAGGTTGCCCACTGCAGGAAACTCATATTTGAACATTGTTCTGGGAAACCATCTTTATTAAAACAGGTGAATCAGTCTAATGTTCCCTCTTGTACCGCTCCATAAATGTCCCTTCAATGTCTCACCAGGCGAGCATATGTCTGGAAAATTTAATTTGATTTACTGTTTATTCAATGCTGCTAGCAGCTTATCAGAAAAACAGTTTCTAGTGAGTGATTTAATTTACAAAATGTATCTTATGAGTGAGTGGACTTGATGGTATTCTCAAAAACACATCCAGGGATCTCTTTATTATTGCTAGATGGGTTATTTTATTAAAACAAGGGAGAATCCATCATACTCCCATTTGAGATTATATCCAGGATATGGCGGCGGAAGCATCTTTCTTTGGTGTTTGACATTTTGTATACTCGTGCAATAAACATTTCGAATTTAAAGGAGCTCCAGTACAAACACTCAGCTTCACTGTAATGGACGGACAGGGCTTCCTGCATGTGCATGCTGCCCCCCATTTATGATGATTTACTCTGGATGTTGTTTATCCTGCCAAAGAAAGACATTTGTGCTCAGGAAACTCATCTCTCAGTGGAGATGAATGGATGGCCCGCAGCCTAAATACAGCTGGGAGAGTAGACCGCAGTGACACGGGTCACTTAGCGACGTGGGAGTAAAATTCATCCGGAAAAAAACATGTGCGGCGACTGAGGAAATCTGCATGTACACACCAGTCTACCATCTACTGCGTACGGTCACAGAGGGACGCCTACTCAGTTTCTATGAAAGGAACGGAGGGCACCAGAGGGGAATTTCAGTATAAACGTATTAGGAGGTTTTTTTAAATGTGTACACTCGTATTCAACAGTCAAAAACCTAAAACTTTGTCTAAACATTGCAACAGTTCTGTGAAAGATAAACATGTAGTCACACTTATTCATCTCAAATCAGTACCAAAGTCGTATGTGAGGCTACCTGCGCCATCACGTCATGTGACCATATGTCAGAGGCAGAGGTGATGTGCTGTGTCTTGGTAATCTCTGACTCTGAGGGCCTGAGCAGAGTGGGGCCGAACACGGTGGCCAGGTTATGGAGGGACATCTTGTTGATGGGCTCCTTCTCAGCAACCCTGCGGGAACAAAACAGCAGCAGGCCCGTCAGTCCCGGGAGGACGCCGGGGTTAACACGCGGAAAAACACAGCCAGGGGTTCCACGGTGTCAAAGGCGATGCAATGAGTGGAGGACTGTGGGTGTACTGGGAGGCTTTCGGGTGTTTAAAAGACGGTGTTGAATTGAAGATTTAAGTGATGAATGGCTTCTCTTTTATTCTTAAACCTATCAGTAGTCCAAGAGGGCTACTGATTACCTCTATTTAAATAATATAAAACAAATACACACTGTTTAACATATATATGCTAAAGGGATAGTTCGGGTATCCATAGTGAGTGTATTACCTACAGTAGATGGCGGTCGGCACGCCCCCAGTTTGGAGAGCAGACAGGAGTTGCCTCAAAGGAGCAAAGCAATGTAGTGCTGTGGACGGGGCTGGCAGCAAAACATATTTTAGCACCTAAAAGAAAGGCCCACCTAAAAAAAATCTATATCAGTTTAAGTGTACGCTATATTTAGAATGTTTTCACCACTTAACCTTGCCGTCAGACAGCCCTTTCCAACGTGGAACTGAAGCCATTGTATCCATCTATGCTCTCGCCAAAGCCACCAGACTCCATTGAAAAAACCTGTAATTTTACCCCGCAGAACACGGCTTGTCTACTGTCTGCTGCCTTGATGGATTAGTTTGTTTGTGTTACTGTGTGACTTTGGTGAATTCAAACTAACAAAAGTCACACAATAACACAAACAAACTAACTGACCGAGGCAGCGGTAGACCAGCAACTCCCGTATTCTGCAAGGTAAAATTATTGTTTTTCTCAATGGAGTCTGGTTACTTTGGCGAGAGCATAGATAGCAGCTTCAGTTCCTTGTTGGAAAAGGCAAACCGGCAAATATATCCCAAATATAGCATACACATAAACAGATATTGATTTTTTTTTTAGGTGGGCCTTTCTTTTAGGTGCTAAAATATGTTTTGCTGCCAGCCCTGTCCACAGCACTACATTGCTTTGCTCCTGTGCGGCAACTCCTGTCTGCTTCTCCAAACTGGGGGCGTGCCGACCGCCATCTACTGTTGGTAATACACTGACAATGGATAAGCACCTCATACAACTCCACTTCAAAACACCGGGACTATCCCTTTAAGACATAAAAACGAAAGATTAAATAACATAGCTTCAAGTCTTTTTTGAATATGCGCTGTGGGACTTTAAGGAACTCATCATTTTGACCAAATGAGAAAGACAGTTTCATACTTCAGGGCTGATTGTTTGTGTGTGTGTTTACCGTTTGAGGTGCTCCAGCAGAGTGAGGAAGGTCATGAGGTTGGGGTCAGGCAGCGAGCGCAGGAGGTGCATCATGCAGTTCTCCTTGGCTGCCGGGTCTGAGAGCGCTGCGAGGGGAGAGGAAAGGAGATGTCACATCCAATTACGGCGAGACAGCTCTTTAACTTTAGCTCTTATCTCTCCCAGCTGGGCAAACTTGAACTCCCCACTGACGACAAACACAAACACTTCCGGGAACTAAAGGTCGCACCTATGCCCTCCATGAAGGCGGGGTAGAGTCGGTCGGTGAGCAGAGGCTCCGGCAGCTCCCTGAAGTACAGCTTCAGTGTTCCTGCGATGGCGTTGATGTCCATGTCGCTCAGCATCACCAGGATATCTTTGGTATCTACAGGTCGCACGCAAACAAAAGAGCACACGCTACATTATTACACAGCTGCGCTCTCCAGGAATGGTGTAATCTCCCAATAACCCCACATCCAGACGGAGACAGATGCTTACAGTAAAATTACACACAGAAATGAGGTGATACTGGGCTCCGATGCTGAGAGACTCTTATGCAACAGAAAACTTGGAACACTTGACAGCTGCTGCTCCTCATCTGTCCTGGCCTCCCTTAACAGCCAGTTCCCACAATTCTCTTCTCCACAGAGTGTTAGAGCAAAGCCCACTTTATGATAATCACATGCAGTTTGGGGCAAGTCATAGTCAAGTCAACACACTGACACACTGACAGCTGTTGTTGCCTGTTGGGCTGCAGTTTGCCATGTTATGATTTGAGCATATTTCTTTAAGCTAAATGCAGTACCTGTGAGGGTTTCTGGACAATATTTGTAATTTTTGTGTTGTTAATTGATTTCCAATAATAAATATATACATACATTTGCACAAAGCAGGCATATTTGCCCACTCCCATGTTGATAAGAGTATTAAATACTTGACAAATCTCCCTTTAAGGTACATTTTGAACAGATAGAAATGTTCGATTAATCGGGATTATGTATTCTAACCGATTGACAGCCCTAATACATCCCAAGCACTTTATGCACACACTACATTTCTAGAGACAAAGTAGGTAAATGCTTTATGACTGACATGGTATTATAGAATTTGACAGGATAAATCATTAGATGTAGGTCACCAAACTATCAGCTTAGAGGGGAAATTACAATGATTCACTGATGGGATTTTGCTGTTAAGGGGAGACACCTCAGGCCTAAAACCATCAATTTTGAGATTTTGCTTCCATTAACAAGTCTTCTTTCAGACTAGTGAAAATAAAACATCCAAAATACAAATTTAGGTGTTTATTTTATTACTTTGTCTATTTGCATCTGTAGATTTCTCCTAAATTCCCCAAAAGTTAGCATCAGATAATGCCTCATTTGCATATTTAAACATAACATTTCAGAATAAAAATATTTGTTTTATTTTTACTGTTAATAATTTGTGGGGAAGTTTCATGGTGATATATATTAGTTAACATGTTTTACTCTATTCACTTGTAGTGTCTTGCAAAATGTATGAATTTTACAATACATATTTTTAAAGGCAATTTTCTCAAAATTAGGTTTTTCTCAGACTCTGAGCCAGAAATCTCTACTTCAGTAGCACTGACATACACCAAACTTCTTAGATTCGTTCCTATCTATAGTCTGAAGGTTTTTACAGCAGAGGGGTTTGTTCATATATCATTCATAGCCTCATTTACACAACATTTTATTCCTAAAAACATAGTGGAAATTGATTTTTTATGGCTGGTGTTCACAGTATTTTGTCATTTATGGAGCGATAAAAAAAGATATCCAAAATTCCCTCTGTAAAAACCTTTAACTCTAATATGTCAACATAACGAATTATCCAATATTCAGATTTCTATGCCAACTAGCACATATTTAAAAATGTAAATCCAATTTTATTGTCACACATTGTCCATAGCACAGCACACAGTGAAATTGACCTACTGCATTTAACCCATCCTAGTATATGTATATTAGGAGCAGTGGGCAGCTACCACACAGCGCCAGGGGAGCAGTTTTAGTGGGTCGGTGCCTTGCTCAAGGGTACCTCGGCAGTGCCCAGGAGGAAAACTGGGAACTCCCCAAGCTACTAGTCTACACTCCGTCCGTTCGGGGACTTGAACTGACGACCCTACGGTTCCCAAGCCAAGTCCCCATTGACTGACCTACTGCTGCCCAATTAATAAGCCTCATTTGCACATAACATTTCAGAAAACTTGTAATACAAAAATGAATTGTCTTAATGTAAGTAATCAACTGGGGAAGTTTCTTGGTGGTACCTATTAGGTTTTTTTTTATCCTATTCATCTGTCTTGTTGTTTCAAGATAATAGTGAGAGAGTGAGTGGAGTCTTACTGGTGTCGAATGCTGTTTTGAGGGCCTGGATATCCGTGGCCACCCCTGAGATCCTGTAGATTCCCACTTCGTCAATCCCCCTCTTCTCCACTTCCTCAATGCACTGACGGACGATGTAAGGCACCTTGGAGCGCTCGCGCCTGTGGAAGAGAGCGGCAGTTACACACACGTTACCTCTCTGATGGTGTACAGATTCACCATTGTGGACATGAAAACAACTCTGGGCCTTTTCGTCGTCCATATCCATGTGAGAGGAATTTAGTTTGTTCACTAATGAATGTGATTAAAGTGGCACAAAGTCTTTATTTTATTTTTATGGAAAATGTATCTGAAGGTAAAAAGCCCATTTTGGCCTCAATAACAGGAACACACTTACTTCGTCACCACGTTGATTTTGACTCCAAACACCCCGCTCTGCTTTTTGGACGGCGTTCTCTTCAAGCTGAGGTCCCGACTCGTAAACTTCATGGAGAATTCCACTTTGATCTGATAATGAACAAACAACACAGCTAAAGTAAACTGAGCTGCTCTAAAGAGCCAGAAATGGACGCTGGGACCCTGGTGAACCTTTGCCTTTGTTTTCATTGAGATTTAGAGGTTTTGACACTGAAATTTAATATCCAACATCTTCAAACTAAACATTTGGATTTCATTGTAAACAATACAGCCAAACAGATATTTGTTTTTCTCTTATACCGACTAAATTCTTTTTATCAAATATCTGTGTGTTCACAAATTTCCATACTTTTGAGAACACCTACACGTATCCTAAATCTCACTTCGCCTTCCTGCAGGGATGTATGAGGACACGGTGTGCCAAACACAGCACATCTCATTACAACATTTACACATATGTCACAATGTAAGCTAGAGTAGAAATAGCTTGTGTCTTACCCCGTTCATCTCTATGACGTCCATGTGCCAGTTCTTGGACTGCACCGTCTGAGGATCCAGCTGAAAGACACAACAGGGACAGAAAGACATTAGGGGATGGGATTTTTGACCAAATAAGGGCGACAATTATTATCATGGAAGAGTCATATTTCTGCAGGATAGCATTATGAGAACAAGAAAGAGTCACGACCACATTCAGCACAAAGAAAACAGTTTGCTTAATTAATTAATTCCAAGCCAGCATGACAGGTTTTCTCTGGCAGGTACAAGAAGTTGAGGGTTTCTATCTGGTATCACACCAGAGTCAAGCCACCAAAACAGGTTCAACAAAACGCTTTTCCTACGTAAATCATGTATGTTTTGTTCTACTAAAAACAAAAGAAGAAGCCAGCTTTTACCTCCTTGGTGTGAATTACCAGATAAATTTGTCATTTGAGGGTGTTTTTAAATGAACAGTACCAAGGTGTGGACTTTGAGTCCCAAATTTGATGACTTTCGACTTGACAAAATCACAAAGACTTGCAACTCGACTTGGACTTTAACACCAATGACTCGTGACTTCAGGACTTGGACACCACCTGCTTTCTTCAGATTAAAAAGTGCTGTTCCCGCCCGGTTTCGAACCGAGGACCTTTCGCGTGTTAGGCGAACGTGATAACCACTACACTACGGGAACTGGCTGTGCCTTACAAACAAACAATAAACATAATCTTGAAGCCTGCATTGAGAAACCCTTACTGAGGGAATGTCTATAACCCACAAGTGACCATGTAAATGTTGGAGTAAGAAAGGCAAAGCTGCAGCTAACCCAGTTTAAAGGTGAGGGAAGACACTTTGAAACTGTGATTAATATTCACTGAGTCCAGAGTTCTATTTTCTAACCAGATCAAGCTGTCGTTGTGGCCTGTACTGCTTCACAACAGCACAGTCACTAAGTCTACTTTGGGAAAGAAATAAACGCCACTTATGTTTACCACATACACCCTCAACAGTCTCTCGGGGGTCCAACGGGGGGCTCCAGATCGGCTCAGACGCTTCACCGCAACACATTCTCAAAGTCTGGATCCCACGTCCCATGATGCCCTCTGAGACATGATAGATGGAGAGCCTGTTGTTGCTTTAAGTCTCCAGGAGTGCGTGCCCGCTGCGTGAGGCCACAACAAGCTAATGCCTTTTTTATAGGCTGTTTGCGCTACACACAGTTGTGTCATTACAACCCTGCATGGTGATGTGCTCAACTTAGAGGAAAATAATGATTGCTGGGTGAGCGCACGGGCAGCACACTTCTCTTATTGTCAGCATTAGGCTGCAGCCATTAAAAGTTCTCAGTGAGAGTATTTCATTACCTCGTAAAAAGGCCATTTGGCATCGGTTTCACGCATTCCTATTATCGTTAAAGCCTGTTTTCCCAGCAGGGTTTGGGTTTGAGACGAGGGACAGGTAATCACTGCAACTGGGTCTTTACACAGCTACTGCCTAGAAGAGAACTGGGCAAAGATCCAGGACTCGCTGCTGCTCCTGTAACCCCTCCAAGTAGACTCACTGAAAAAACAGCCTATTTCCTTCCTATTGCCCTCTGCTAATTTCAAAAAAAAAAAAGAGCTGATTAAAAATGAATGCACTGCAGTAGGGTTGTAAAAACAAAGAGGAGCCTTTACAGGCAGTGGTTACACTCATTGACCTGTCTCCAAACTGTATCCTCAAATGGGCTCTTTTTTTTTATTAAAAATTAGTTGGTTTAAAGGTTTTAATGGACGACTGCAAACAGTTTGGCTAAGAGGCCTCAACAGAACTTAGTTTATATACATATTACACTCAGAATTATGAACTAAATGTCAGGAGAAGGGTTGCATGACAAGAGACGGCTTTCTTGGAAATGAAAATGTGACTCATGGGTGAATGTGTCCAGTCGGCTGATTTGAACAGAGCGGCAGGAGGATTTAAGGTTTTATCCTGAGTGACAGCTCAGCCAGGGAGCTGACAGGAAGAGGACAGCAGGTAACACAGCGGAGACTAAATCTGACTGCATGATGCAGCGACGATCTGAAGGTGGACAGTATGGACATAGAAGGAAATGACACAAAGGAATTAAGGTGTTTTTAAGGCAAATAAGATTCAGGACTACTAAGAATATATTTTAAAGCCCCACTTTGTTTACTGTATTTTATGTGTAACATTTCTGGGGATCTATTCGCAGAAATGGGATATAATATTCACAACTATGTTTTCGGTAGTGTATCTGAAACTAAGAATTGTTGTGTTTTCGTTACCTTAGAATGAGCCCTTCATATCTACATAGGGAACGGTTCCTCTTCACTGAGTCCGTCATGTTGCTCCGCCATGTTTCTACAGTAGCCCAGAATAGTTAAAACAAAACACTCCAGAGAGAGCCTTTCGTGTTTTTACATTACCTGAAGGCCACTGTAGTTCTCTGACACGCTTGTGAAACTGTGGTAACGTGAGCCGCAGAGTGCAAAACCGTGCTACCGCCAGCCGCCGTCTGACTCCCGTTGCTCCTAAAGTGGTGATATTATGGTAAGGATGGCCTCTGAGCGAGGTGAACGGAGTTACCACGGTTTTGCAATCGGCAGCTCACATTACTGCGGTCTTGGAAAGGGAGGAGTGAGCAGAGGGTTACTCAGTTGGTTGCAATCTGCAACCACACCGCTAGAGGCCGCCAAATCCTACACACTGTCCCTTTAAGGGTAAATATGTACGACTAAGAATATATTTTAAGGCCTCACTTCTACTCACTCTTATTTACTGTAATTATTAAGATTATTTTGGGGGGGGCATTTTTTGCCTTTATTAGACAGATGACAGCGTCGAGGCTCGGGCTGTCCTCAACCACAGAAATTCATAGTTCACTAACACTTATATGATTTTATCGACTGTAAAACTGAGTTTCTGCACAAAGAATCACACAAAAGCACCACTTTAAATCTTATTTTTTTTTTACCAGAGATGTGCTCATAAGTTTCTTGGAAATAAATCATTCAGCATTAAAAAAGCATAAAAACTGACTAACCGATTAAAGAAATCCTAGCTGACTAAGACCAAAACAAACGATTAGTCGACTAAGAGGAGGCAGCCCTAGTCGAGGCAGACTGGAAACGGGGCGAGAGAGAGGGAATTGACATGACATGCAACAAAGGTCCCAAGGCCAGAATCGAACCCAGAATGTTGCCGGCTACCAAGGTGCTTCTATTTACTGTATTTTAAAACCTTTTAAGCCCTTTGAAGGACCCGCATGAATCAAACCAGCAGAGCTTTAATCCCCTTTCATCTCACTCCAAAAAGATGAGAAGTGCAAATGACTGATTTCCGTTCATAGGAATGATTGAATGGGATTTCGAACAAGCGTCTCATGTCTTTTTTTAGAGACATCCTAGGCTAATATGTCTCCGATTAGGATCGCCTCACTCCAGTGGCAAAGCTCTCTTTGTAGGCCCGTGAAAACTATCTAAGGATATACGACTGCAGCCCCGGAGCAAAGCACGGAAATACTTCAAACCTAGCGGACCGTTGTGTACTCGGATTTGTACGCATTCCAGTTGGGGCACACACTTGAATCTTTTTTCCTTATATAGAATGCAATAAATATGTGTGTGTGTGTGTGGAGGACAGAGCCATTCAACCAGCATGACGCTCTGTTATATGGGAACTCATTGTTCTGTTAGGAGCTCACACCGCACGTCTCTGAGTGTGTACCAGGTCTGGGGCTCAGCTGGTCTCTACTAAACCTGACTCCTGTATGCTCACACACACTCATACATCCTCATGTCATCACTCTTTGGTGTGTTTGAACATCTGATGCAACAGGAGGCATGTGGCTGCCATGTGATGTGGCCCACCTTTAGGCCCCTATAGAATACTGATGGTTCCTTTCAGTATCTTTTCCTGCCTCTGGTTCTGCCAGTCAGGCGGAGCAGAATATATCACAACCACGAGTCTTAACTTCAAAAGAAGAAGCAGACAGCCGTGAGCCAGGATGTACATACAGCCTGTACTTCGCCCTGACTGATCTACAGGGACAGAACAAAGCAGATAAGATAAGTCATGCTGTTCTGCTGCCACATGGTCTGTCTTTCTTACAGACAGTGCAGAAAAGCAAGTCGGTTCAGCTCTCTTTATAATGATTCATAGAGAGATATGCAGTGGTTCAGCCTTTTGGGTGACAATAATCGTTTCAAAGCGTTTCTGAGAATTTGATAACCAAAACTGGAGGCTTGACATCGAAAATGTGGCATAAAAGAGATCAGTTAAAAAACACTTATTCTAAACAAACTGGTCATAGATATGGTTATTAGTGACCAGTTTGCCTTTTTTTATTAACCATTAAATCACTGCATACAACAAAGAACAACATTGTTCACACACAACTGACGGCGACCTCTGTTTCTCGGCTTATTTTGCTCAAAAAGAAACACACCACCTGCTTTCTTCAGATTAAAAAGAGCTGTTCCCGCCCGGTTTCGAACCGAGGACCTTTCGCGTGTTAGGCGAACGTGATAACCACTACACTACGGGAACTGGCTGGCTGCTCCCTCCCTCCCCCCCGCTCTTTAAACATAATCCTGCCCTCCTTCTTACCAGCATATAACATATGAGCCACGCTCCTGCAGCCAGTAGGAGACTGACAGCAGCAACAGACCGACACAGCGGGACAGACAGAGGTCTGCAGCCCTCTGGAGCTGTTTACATTTAACTACAAAACATACAGGAGGCTTCAGGGATGCCGTTCAGGACATGCAACAACACTACAGCAGGAAAATAATATATACATCTCCAGGGTCTTGATTTGATAGAAAAAGAGCACATGTATTGCTAAGGGGCCATGTAAGAACCGTGCATAAGGTCCCATATGAACATGTTCGGCCTATGGATGGATCATACCACGGTGGGCCCCTCAGTGGTATGATCCATCCATCAGGATATTAGACACCAAAGCATTCTTTACTGACAAGAAAGTAAAAAATACACACCTGATATATGTTAACAAAAAGTGTTTGTATACATTTTGGGATTTCTTCCAGAAATCCAGAAACCCTCACAGGTACTGCATTTAGCATAAAAAAATATGCTCAAATCATAACATGGTAACAGCTGTCAGTGTGTCAGTGTGCTGACTTGACTATGACTTGCCCCAAACTGCATGTGATTATCATAAAGTGTGCATGTCTGTAAAGGGGAGACTTGTGGGTACCCATAGAACCCATTTTCATTCACATATCTGGAGGTCAGAGGTCAAGGGACCCCTTTGAAAATGGTCATGACAGTTTTTCCTCGCCAAAATTTAGCACAAGTTTGGAACGTTGTTCAACCTCCTTCACAACAAGCTAGTATGACATGGTTGGTACCAATGAATTTCTTAGGTTTCGTAGTTTCATATGATGCCAGTATCTTTTCTTTTTCCTTTCTTTAAAACCCGCTACAACCTCAAAATCTCAAGTTGCTTTAATGAGAAATGAGAGCCGTTAAAATGAATTTGTGTTTACGCATTATTATCCCGTTAATTTTGACAGCCCTAAATCACATGTTACCCAGATTTAATCATTGGGTTGCAGTTAAGTGCGTGGTTTGGATACTTCCTATGTATTTATGAATATATATTTCTCTAAAAACTAGTGATGATTATGTACATAGTTCTAAGACAAAAAGTGCGTTCTGAAACAGCAAAAGAAATTGTGCCAACAAGTCAGTTACTGAAATGATGTTTAAAGCCTTTAATAATAAAATCCCTACACACTTAATTAGCCCATTATTGCTGTGCTGGAGAGTTAACGCATGCTGGCAACGATATTCAAAACACAACTTGATCGTTTGATATGCTAAATTAATGAATTTCTGCTTAATTTGTCCTTTGTGTTTCATCGCCAGTTTTTACATTGCTGCTCTCTGGCTGATTAAATATTCATTCAGCTGCAGAAAGCTTTTTATTAGTCCTTTAATTAGAACGCAGCTCGAACTGCACGGCTCCTTGGTTTTTAGCAGGATTACAGGAAGTGTTTGTGCCACGATTTTCCCCCAGCTAACACATCACGCGGCAGTGTATATTTGTTTCATGGAGTACAAGCTGCATGACTATTTTTAGACGCATGAATACGCACAGTGTTTATATGTGCATCAGTGATAGCGAGGCCTCTTTACTCAACAGCTGCTGATGTCACCGCGGCCATGTGAGGTCGGTTGCCATGTTGCCTTCGTCCCTCACTTCCTCGTTTGAGCCAATCGGCGGGGGCTTTCAGCCGGCAGAGGGTTGTGATTTGCAGAGTAGTTTTGCATCTCTGCGGGCAGTGTGTGAGTCTCTTATAGGGCTCGTAAACAGAAACACACAGATGAGTATTACACTCATGCAACACCGCCCTGCCTGCAGCCTGCACACAGAATCAGGAGTTATCCTCCACTTAGGAGCAGAGAAAGAGTGAAAATATCCCTTTAATGCTCTGGATTTGAGTTAAACACAAGCAATTCATTCATTCAATAAACAGTGCTTTCATGTTTTTTCCTTAAAAACACTCAATTCTCATATGATTTCCTCTTCATGTTGCTATTTTTTTGTGAAGTTCAGCGTCCCTGGAGTAATACTAACTGTCTGTTCCCATCCTGCTCTTATATAAAACCCACATGGTGAAGTCACAGATGCAAACACTGCTTTGTTCCATTGTCATACAGACTAACCACCAAATTTCTGATTTAATCTGGTGCAGCAGTGACAAAAACTCACATATGCTATCAAGAGACTGGGATCTAAGTCGCATTTTTGTCCTCTGATGAACCCTCATGTTTGTTTTAGACATGTTTTTCTCTCAGTCTTCTGGGGACGTTACGTAGTCGTGGGCTAGCTCATTACCTCAGTACCTCACTACTCAGGTCATTTGTGATCTTTACCACTAGCAGCAAGCCATTAGATCATCTCTTCGTATGTGTACTCAGTGGAGTAAGATGTGTCAGTCTTGGAGCAGGTGCCAGTACGATGATCAGAGGTCTCGCTTCGGTTCTGATGTAACGTTCACCAACTTTTTTCGGAGAGAGAGTTTTGATTACTAAGTTGGAGCGCTCCCATCAGCTAAAAAAAGCCAACCTCTTCCTGGTTTGGTAATTTTAGCTGAGAAGAAAACTTTCAGAAAACCAAAAACCACTGAAACAAACCAGCAAAACAAGTCCTGAACTGGTTGTCTTTGACTATTTCAGATCAATGTTTCAAATTCTCTGAATTCATGTCCCAACTCCTCACATACTGACGCTTTGTCAGACCCCTCAGCGTCACTTTAAACACATGCTTGATATTGTCAATTAAACAAAAATACTTGTTTAGGTTCAGGGCCTCATACAGATGCTGAAGGGTGCCATGTGCGTTGGGGTTGAACGCCGATGGCCATTACAAAGCGCTGGTATTTGACGCCCTAGGAATGGGCTGGGTAAGCCCGAGTCATCCTTTCTACGTGGAACTGTTTGCCCTAACAACTTTCCTGTCATTACCTAAGCCCAGACCACTGTTAAAGCATATGATGAACATACCAGAAGCCCAAAGTCTCCCGACTCTCACCACCTAATTAGATGATTAATGCCTCTTTGTCACCCTGCTGAGATTAAAGCCACCCTGCATACGGCCAGAAGTGATGAGTCTGGACCCATTCAAGAGGGGGGTCATCATGGGTATGAACCTGAGAATGCTTTACTCACCTGCCGCTCCCCTCCTGGAGCTCATTAACCAATTGCACAGGGGGGATGGATTGGGGCCAATAAAGGGCTATGCCCTACGGCGGGGACAGACGGAGATTTATGTGGCCTATATAAAAAGGCCATTAGGGGACTGGCTGGCATTTTATGCACGCAGGAGGGATGAAACCTTAATATCTCATCTGCACTAATCAACATACTCAAATGGAAGAGCATCATTTGGTATGTGGGCTAAAATGCAGCGGGGGCGAGAGGTGGGATGAGGCGGATGATAATGGTTGGATCTGATTCTCTTCCGTGGCTAAGCCGGCACGACAGCTCCATTGTTCTCCCCACTAAGCTGTAACTCCACAAAGAAAATAAAAACAAAACCTGCCCAGCAAACAGGTCATCAGCCGAAAGAACAGGATGTTAAACACACAGCCACAAACCCAGACTACAGCCGAGCGACGGCCTAATCATCATTTGTTCTTTCGCTGGGACACGTACTTTTAAGTACGATACATTATGTCTGCTTCTAGACTAATTAGTGTTCCCAGCCAGCCTCCCGTCTCATCACACCGGGCCTTAATTAGGTGGCGCTTTAGGCTGAAGGAGGGAGGACAATTCCCCGGTGTACTGTACTCCCCCGTACCCTCATCACGCATCCTCTAACATCCACATTCCTGTCAGCACCCTGAACACATCACCATGCATGCCACAGATGCACACAAAGACTGCATTCCCTGCCCCCTTTCAATAATTATTTGAAAACACTGGAAGTCACTCTTCCTCATAATGGGTGCATGTTTTTAAAAAGTTACATTTCATATTTAAAGACGAATTAAAAGACAAATTTCAAAGTAGATTTTGGCCATTTTCAAAGGGGTCCCTTGACCTCTGACCTCAAGATATGTGAATGAAAATGGGTTCCATGGGTTGAGTTTGCCATGTTATGATTTGAGCATATTTTTTATGCTAAATGCAGTACCTGTGAGGGTTTCTGGACAATATTTGTCATTGTTTTGTATTGTACACTGATTTTCAATAATACATTTATACATACATTTACATAAAGCAGCATATTTGCCCACTCCCATGTTGATAAGAGTATTAAATACTTGACAAAACTCCCTTTAAGGTACATTTTGATGCGCAATTAATGTGCAATTACTCACAACTAACTATGGACAATCATGCGATTAATCGCGATCGAATATTTGAATTGATTGACAGCCCTACTGATTATATTATTAAAATGATGAATGGACAGATTAGAGAAAAATATGAATAATAGGAAATAATGTGCAACTGTTTTTATGATAGTGTATGTGATGAAAAACACTGCATTAATCGTGTCCTGTCTTAATATAAAAAACATTTTTTGGGACTGTTTTAGACAGATTTTGACGTTTTCAGATTGTTTTAAAGACCCACAGGCAGCCTGTCATGTTATTGTATCAGACAAGGATTTAACATCATCGCCTCTCAACCTTCATCTACCGCCATGTAGAGGCAGGAATGCAGGACGGGGAGGGAGAAGAAAGGGAGAATTGTAGAAGAGCTGATAGGATCAAAAGGCAAGTGAGCACAGAAAAAACTTGCAACACAAGTTCAGTCATAAAACCTGCCATTCAAAGAACCAATACACTGAAAATGAATGAAAGGATGAATGGGACTTCATGGAGCATTTCTGGGGGGGGGGGGGGGCCAGGATCACATGCAGCTAACTGTGAAGTTTACAAATCTGGACAGCAATGAAACCTTAAGACACGGAGACGTGTGTGTACAGAGAGGAGAATCAATACAGGACCTGTGCGGGTCGATGCAGTAAAGTCTGAGCTTAGTATGTAATCCTTGTTTCATCCAACTCACTATAACCAGCGGTCAAAACTTCCTGTTGAATAATGGAAAGCACCGAAGCAAAGGTCAAGCCGACTCTCAACCTGGATTCTTTGTCCTGAAACCGGTTTATTACGCACACACATTACAGCTTAAAATGCTGGCGATGCACTCGTGATGAAGACGAGGAGGACTGCTGAATAAACATGTGCAAACAGTAACAGTGAAATAATAATAAAAAAAACATGAGTCATGGTTTTGGCTGCGTGTGCAGAGCTATGCATAGAAGCAGAGCAGGCTCACGTGATTCTTCTCTATCTTTCACATACAAAAAGCATCTGGAGCAGCAAAAAAAAAAAAAAAAAAAAAATGGAACCATTTTCCTGCTCCCACGCATGAGTCACAATCCAGAAGCTGCATTCAAACTACGCCATACCAGACCTGAGTGAGTGTGTGTGTGTGTGTGTGTGTGTGCACACCCATCTTTGGGTAACAGATCCCACAACACAAGGGTCATTCAGTCCAACCTGAATGTTATTGCCCTTTCTGAATGAACCTTAATCCTATAATAGCAACCCTCCGACCACCTGAAGTGCAAAAACAAGATCACGCTTAAGAATTCATACATCAACACAATGAAATACCAATAGTTTATGAGTAACAAAACACTGTGAAACACCGAGAAACTGTTGATAATCGGCTTCACACTTAAAAAAAATGTCAAAGTTGAATCAGACTTTACCCTCACAATGCTAACCGTATTAAAACAACCTGATGCTACTATGCTAGACGCATGTTTCTGAGGCTATTTGGGATAATGTGACAGTTAATTAGTGGAATCTGTGCTTGAAATGCCAAAAGGGCATCAGATCAGCTCATCCAGAGGAGGACAATACTAAAAAATGCACAGCAGGGGGAGCTAAACTGATACTGAATCATCTCATGACTGACACAGTTAAGCTGGAAATACCATTTACTCATTATTAGTGGCTTAGGTATGTGACAGTAGGGAGGAAATTCATGTTAAACAGATGGTCTTATCCATTAAAGCAGTGTTTTTTTTAAAGTGATTTTCCCCATTATACTGTACAGTACAGTCCAGTATCCAGGTATGTAATAAACCTTCCTATGATCTGTGCTATTTATCACTATGTTAACATCAGGTACACTAAACCACTTTTCAAAGCGGATACAAGGCTTAGTAACAAATATGTACAGTATAGAGCTGCAACGACTGGCCGATCGACAGAAAAATAATTGATTACTATTTGATAATCAATTAATCGTTTAATTTTTCATGCAAAAAAGTCAGAGAATGCTGTTTTCAGCCTCTCAAATGTGGAGATTACCTGCTTTTCTCTATTTTATATCATATTAAAGTGAATGTGTTTGGGTTTTGGACTGACAAAGCAAGACATATAATGACCTATTTTCTAAAATTTTATAGACTAAACAATTAATCAAGCAAATATTCTGCAGATTAATAGATAATGAAAATCATTAGTTGTAGCCCTGGTACAGTATGCATTACAGTAAGTGGCATCAAATAGATGTTATCTATTTAAGATCATTTAAGGAGGAAAACAAAAACAGTAAGGTTTTCCTTAAAAAGAAGATGATGTTTCCGTTTACTGTGGCTTGTGTTAACGGCAGGTCACAGTTTAGCCTCCTTTTAATGTGGCACTACATCACTGCCTGCACTGCAGTCAATAGAGCCATCAGATAAGAACAATAGTGAAAGAAAGACACCCGGGGAGAGAGCGCACGCACATGGAGAGAGGCATCCACTGAGCATAAAGGAGAGGCAGAGCAAACAGATGGAAGTGACACGGTGATGAATAGGAGAGAACAAATGATAAGAGAGGAAACACAGCCTGTGTGTGTGTATGTGACATGTGTATGTGTATGTGTGTGCAGATGTCAGCGTGAGACCTTTTGTCTGAGCAGCTTGCTGCGGACGCGGCCCCATAGCTTGGCCCCGGTGTTGCTGTGTCTCTTGAGCACCGGGGTCTGCGGCTGGCTGGACAGATTGTGCTGGTTCTGGTCCACGCAGCAGTGCTGCTCCAGGCGCTCGCACACCGAGTTCAAGTTTACATCCGACACTAGAATCTCCGTCATCCTGAAAGCCTTTGAATGCCTCTTTCCACCAAAACACAGGTGGAGGGAGGGAGAGTATACGCCGCTTAACGACAACGACAGGGGAGGATGGATCCCCAAGTAACCTCTCGCTGATCACCACACCAGGTGGTGGAGAACCGCTCTGGGAATTCACCAGGCAAAGAAGGCGAAGGAAAAAAAGTCTCTCACAGCTGATGCTTCAAAAAAGGGAAGAGTGATGAAAGGGAGGAGAACAAGATGCTGCCATGGTCTCCTTGATAAGCCTGATAACAATTCCTCTGTGAGCTCGTTCCACAGTCAGCTGCCAACATCTCCTCGCTGTGCAGTCTGACTTCCACAACGGCAAACACAGATACAGAGCGCTAGAGCGAGGCACAGAGAGAGAGAGAGAGGATGGAGGGAGCGAGGGAGGGAGGGAGATCGGGGGAGTGAATGAGCTCCCGTTGTCACTGAGCGGCCCCGCTTCTCCAGATGTTGATGGACACACCTCCAGAGAAGGGAGGAGGGAGCAATAAACATTCAATGAGAAATGAGAAGCAGGGGAGAGAGAGAGAGATAGAGATAGAGAGGGAGAGTGAAAGAGGGAGGGAGGGACCGCTAAATGCTGCACTGTGTTTAGTTCAGTGCTTTGACCCCTTGTCAACCTTTCCCAGAGCTGGTCAGCACACTCAGGAAGTGAGTAAAGAGAGGAATGTAATGAAGAGGAAGACGTACTGGAGAAGGTGTGAAACTTTAAAGTAGCCAGGTGATGAGTGCTAAATGTTTGTGTGTAAAACCAGCCGTTTAGACTGTTGTCAGGCTATTAAAATAGGCGTTATCAGTTGCTATAAGCACCATAGATGTGGGTCAATAGGGGCCTACTACACCCACTAGTAGGTTTTATCATCTATTCACATGGTAGATCACCAAAAGAAGGTATAAAAGAACAGAGCAGAAGCGGAAGTCAAGTGCTGTGCGAAGTTTGCATCCCGCGTGAAACCAACAATGTGTAGTTGTCTTTGTGTTCATAGTATTTTGGGTTAGTTATTCTTAACCCAAAATACAATGTTTTTTTTGCGTAAACCTAAAGAAATTGTAGTTTTGTTACCTAAACCTAAAGAAGTTGTAGTTTTTTTTGTCTAAACGTAAAGACATTGTAGTTTTATTGTCTAAACCTAACTGTTTTTTTGCCTAAACATAAAGAAGTTGTAGTTTTATTGCCAAAAAGTAACTGTTTTTTTGCCTAAACCTCAAGAAGCCTTTTTGTTTGTGTTCAAAACGTGATATTTAATTCAGTTTTACAACATGTTAGAACGTGTTGCTTTTAAGTTTCACTTTTACTTTTACAATGTAGTACCGTAGGTGTGATAAGTCCCTAATGACCCACATCTATGGTTCTTACAGCGACTGATAACGCCTATTTAATGGCATGATAACAGTCGAATCGGGTGCTAAAACAGTGGAAGACATCATCCCAGCGGAAATCTTCGAGGCTTTAAAAGCTTCTACATTGTCATCTCCTTTCATAAGATGACACTTTTCCTCCTCTTTCCACCCCTTTCCTCCTCCTCCTCCTCTTCCTCTGTGTCTGAGTGCCTGTTACCGCGCCTCTCTGTGCAGATGACTTCTCCTCACCACGCTCTTACAGTTCTCTGATTCTCCACAAGCACGCCCGCTCGCAACATCCTGGGAGACGCGCAGGCAGAGCGCATCACCATCTTTATTCAACAGGACAGCCGGAGCTAGCTGCTCTTAAAAAGGCGTATTGCTCTCTGTATAATGGATCGATAGGGGCAGGGGGAGTCTGTGTACGCCTGTCAAACTCCATCTCCATCTGCCGTGTCCTATCCTATTTGAATTAAGAGGGGAAAAATATTCTGCTGGGGAAAGGTTACAGACACGAGGCTGCATTTTAAAACCTGCAGAACAGACTGAAGGGTAGCTGTGATTCAGAGTCTACTGGTAGGTAGACTGATGCCTGCCGATTGTACAGTGATTCATAAAGAGATTCGGATAAGAAGCGAGGAGCACGGTACACAATTTCCTTGATCTGCTGAAATGGTGGGGCACAGCTGTGTTTACTAGGAGTGAGACGCGTAAATATGTGCTCCGAAATAAACTGTTTTCCCGCTAAATATCCTTCTCTGCTTACTGTGTGAACCCTCAATTATTGATTTAATCAATGACCAAGGAAATCTTCTTCAATACTAACATGACTAAAGTTGATTATCGATATCCTACATCAGCATTTAATGATTTCTCTGTTCTATATGCCCTCTAAAACAGCAGCTACTAGCAGAGTATAGTCCTCTAAACACACCTCAACAAACCAAACAGAGTCATCGTGTCGTCACGAGGCGCCTCAGACAGTATGATACCATGGCGTAAGAAGATGTGGGTTAGTGTGTGTTCTGTGGTGAAGATCTAACAGAGCGCAGATAGGAAGGGTGAGCAGGACAGCCTGTATGTCTGACTTTGTGACCAACAATGTAGGAGGAGGAGGGGGTAAGTATGGAAGAGACCTCAGCCAACCCTCGCCACAGAGTATTTTTAACTCCCAGAGTTCGTAACGATGAGACGTACACACTATGCGTCACAACTGGGAAGGAATGTCTGGGAAACCATGTTTTGGAAATGGGTGGGAAAAAAACCACGGGGACACGGGAGATATTTTGGGGTAAGATGAGAGAGAACACAGGAATAGATGGTATATTTGAACTGTATATGTTAAGCATTATAGGCTATATGTGTGTATGCATCAAAGAAACTAACATAAGCAGAACAAAAAGATTATCAGGTGTCCAACATTGGGAGCTCCGGTGGAGACACGTGAAAGCTACACTTACATAAAGTCGGAGGACTCATAAGAGACGCATTGTAAAAAGAATATTCAAAATTGATGCAGCAGAGGCTGATAAATCCTGACTTTTACTTCCTACAGTAGTGAGGTTTCAAAAACACTGGATCCTACATTTCACTAGGGCTGGGCGATAATTCAATATGATAATTTATTGTCTTTCAATAGAATCATATTGTGATAAAGTGATATATCATGATGAATAAATCATCTAAATTGATAATAATGAGCACATACTAACTCAAATTTCTCAGAAAATCTGATATGAAATACTGTATTTTGAGGGAATATCATTCAAAATAGTCACAATAATCACACTTGACACTACCACTCAGTTTATTTCATTTATTTTTCCTTTATAATTTCACTTGAAACTGTTTATTGTATGTTCAGTTTGCACTAAAGTTCTTAATAAATAAGTAAATACTACTAGACTATTTTTTATTTGACTTAGCAGAGAACATGCTATATCGTGGTATATATTGTTATTGCGATATGAAAAGACCTATATCCTGATGGAAGATTTTGGCCCCAACCCTACATTTCATATTATGCAGCAAATCCCATATTTCTTCCCAGCCATGTGTAGCCTTGATTGTAACTTTGCTCTGCTCATGCATGCATGTTTTTTTTTGGGCTGTTGGCTTTCCTTTTAACTGTCAAGAAAGAATGGAAGTCAAAAGATACTGACAGCAGTGCAACCGCCCAACAAAAGGTCATCAGCAAACCCTCTTTTCCTCGCATACCAACAGCGTCTTCACTTTCTCCGTTGTTTCCTTATGTATACTCCTATGTTACTTTCTCCTATATCTCTTTATATCCACAACCATGATATTGATCCTTTTGATCAACCAGGTAAGATGCTCGATTCACAAACACCCCCCCAGTCACACACAGTTCATCTTTAGAGTAGTAGCATCGGCGATCAGGCGTCTATACTACCAGGTCAACCAGAGTCCATCACTTCACAACACATCACATCAGAGAATTCATGGAGTGAGTGAACACACGAATGTATGCACTCTCCCAGCCGGAAGAACGCAAACACATACTGTACCATTCATACATCCCATGCTCCACTCCACGTCTACTGTCCATCATGCACTATTTATGGCGTTGAAAACATACAGCACATGCAGACATGTTAACCCAGAATACTGTGGGCTCACACCAACTCCACACACATTTAAACAGTCCCAACAGTTCTGCACACAGTTCGCCACAACCCACAGTTACTCCATACGTGACATTTAAATGCAAAACTAATAACAGGATAGCGATGTGCCAGGATAATATTTGCCTGGGTCTTGTTGGAGGCACACTCTGGTTTAGCTGGTTGGATGGGTTTTTCTGTGCGTAAGATGGGAGGAATAACAGGCCCTTATTTTCCTACAAAGGCGCTCGCTCGCATAGATAAAAAGGTACTGTAGAGATAAATTAACGGTATGAGAGGATGAACTGTGTGGGGCCTTGAGTTTGGGAGTCATGGGAATGATAAAAAAGGAAAGATGTGAGTAGGGGAGGAGGAGAAGGAGGAGGAGGAGGAGGGAGTCCAACAGGGAGATAAGATTAAGAGTTCTTGTGGGAACGGGAGAAAACATGAAAGAAAAGAAAAAAGTAATTAGTAAAAATGGTAATCCTTGAGATGTTTTTTTTTGGTGCTGAACGCTAACAGTGGTGTTAATGTAGCTTCAGAGATCACCTGACTGTGTGGCTGTTTTCCTTTTCTGTTGATTATGTTTCATTTGCGCCATGTGTCACTCTTTATTTCATGCCCTCTGACACTGTGGGTCATACCAACTACCCTGTTCTCTTATTATGCCTCCACACCAGCAACAGGCATTATGTTTTCAGGTTGTCCGTCCGCACGCAATATCTCAGGAGAGAATATCTTCAAATATGGCACAAACGCCCACTTGGACTCAAGGAAGAACTGATTCGATTTTGGTGGTCAAAGGTCAAGGTCACTGTGACCTCACGTCCGTCCCAATCTCGTGATATCTCAGGAACGCCTTGAGCGGATTTCTTCAAATTTGGAACAAACGTCCACTTGGACTCAAGGATGAACTGATTGGATTTTGGTGGTGAATTGTCTGTGACTTCACAAAACACGTTTTTTGGCAATAACACAAGAATTCATATGCTAAATGACAATTTAACACAAATGTCTAACAGGATAAAATTATGAAGTGATGACATTTTGGACAGACATGGATGTAAACTGCAACTTGACTGGTTGGCAGAGGCGTACAACCACAAGGCAGTAATTCTAGTTTTACTTCTATTTTAACAGCTTATATTGCTGGAAATCTGTGCCCTGAGGACAACCACATCAGGTCTTTTAAAAGGGCATGTATCAAGGAATTTAATAACTATTGTATTGTTGGTTAGAATAATAGACTTTCAAAATGTAGTTAATTTTAATTTAAGATAAAACCAACATTCAAAAGGTGAGAGAGCAGATGGTTCAGCCCTGAGTGCCTGTGCTCTGACATCAGGACCAGTCCTGGCTCTTAATTATAGATGTGCTGGGTGGCACAGCCCCTCGTAAAGCCGCTCTATATGACCAGA
>CAKAOI010052703.1:28885-42474 GCA_916701655.1 Sebastiscus albofasciatus
AGGAGGAGGAGGAGGAGGGAGTCCAACAGGGAGATAAGATTAAGAGTTCTTGTGGGAACGGGAGAAAACATGAAAGAAAAGAAAAAAGTAATTAGTAAAAATGGTAATCCTTGAGATGTTTTTTTTTGGTGCTGAACGCTAACAGTGGTGTTAATGTAGCTTCAGAGATCACCTGACTGTGTGGCTGTTTTCCTTTTCTGTTGATTATGTTTCATTTGCGCCATGTGTCACTCTTTATTTCATGTCCTCTGACACTGTGGGTCATACCAACTACCCTGTTCTCTTATTATGCCTCCAAATTTGGAACAAACGTCCACTTGGACTCAAGGATGAACTGATTGGATTTTGGTGGTGAATTGTCTGTGACTTCACAAAACACGTTTTTTGGCAATAACACAAGAATTCATATGCTAAATGACAATTTAACACAAATGTCTAACAGGATAAAATTATGAAGTGATGACATTTTGGACAGACATGGATGTAAACTGCAACTTGACTGGTTGGCAGAGGCGTACAACCACAAGGCAGTAATTCTAGTTTTACTTCTATTTTAACAGCTTATATTGCTGGAAATCTGTGCCCTGAGGACAACCACATCAGGTCTTTTAAAAGGGCATGTATCAAGGAATTTAATAACTATTGTATTGTTGGTTAGAATAATAGACTTTCAAAATGTAGTTAATTTTAATTTAAGATAAAACCAACATTCAAAAGGTGAGAGAGCAGATGGTTCAGCCCTGAGTGCCTGTGCTCTGACATCAGGACCAGTCCTGGCTCTTAATTATAGATGTGCTGGGTGGCACAGCCCCTCGTAAAGCCGCTCTATATGACCAGACGAGAGAGGGGGTAGGGAGTGTTGACCCAGGTCCTGGTTTCCACTCCAAACTCCATCTGGGACTGCAGCCGCTCCCTGACAAGCACCAGGGATTCTGTTGATTCTGCGATTCTCCGGCCTCCAATCTGCTCCTGCAGGCCTCAGCACCGCTCTGCCAATCACAGAGACCTTCGAGAGCCGGAGATGAATTAATGATCAATCTAACGGCTACGGCGCTCCGACATGAATATGGAGCAGCTCTGATCTGATCCACGCCTGGCTAATGTACATGGGATGGTCCTGACACTGCAGTCAGTCTGGTGTTTTAGTGCGTTTGTCATGCAACAAGGCCCAGTGACTGAACAGTGGGAACACTGTACAGCTGCTGGAAACATCTGCCTGTAAATGTTTTCTAGTTGACCTTCACTGCTCTCTCCCTTTGTATAAAACAAAGCTTGTGTTTAAGTGTGACGTTAAGCAGTCCACAATTACTTTTTTTTCATGTCATAAGCAATTTAGTCAGAAATTCCATCCTGAGTTAAAGCTCTACTATTTGACATTAACAAGATCTTGTGATCTAAAGCTCCAGATTTTCCAATAGGAAGCTGTGCAGTGGCTCTCCTCACAGCAAGAAGGCCCTGGGCTCAAATCCAGCTCCCAGCAGGGGTCTTTCTCTCTGTGTTTGTTTTCTGTCCTGTCCTGTCTGACCTGTAGTAAATGTATGGATGGCTCATGTATTAGATTGTTAAAGGATTATTTTTACATTTTGGATATTTTGCTTATTATGGCGAGGGTCTGCGTGGACCCCCAGTTGGACGTCCGTGTGCATCACCAAAAATTGTGACCGTGCAGACTTTACACATAGCAAGCACGCCAGTTGTTCCACACTCCAGTCCGGTTGGTGGCATATGCTTGCATCTCTAGCTGGTTTGTTAAGACAAAGAGGAAGCAGAAGATAACAAACTGCCAAAAAACGCAAAGATGAAGAAGATAAAATGAATGCTTGCTTTGGAGAGAGGTTGTGCAGGGAGATCCACCGTTACCCACATTTATATAATTCGTCTTTGTTGGAATACAAACACAGCAAAATGGCATTGAACTCCACCAATTGGAATGGATCCGGAAATGCGCAGGCCGACGCATACCCATGCCCAGATCCTATAGTAGTATAAAATAGAACTGCGTGCACGTCGGCAGGACAGGAACACATCCGCCGCTGTCCGCAGAAAGTATGTTCGAGAATTTAGGCAGATTTTGGACAGACCAGATTAACAGTTTCCGCCTGATCTAGTCTTTATGCTAAACTAAGCTAAACTAATGACATGACAGTGGTAACAATCTTCTCATCTAACTCTCTACAAAAAAAGTGAATAAGCATATTTCCTAAAATGTTGAACTATTCCTTTAATACAGAACATTATTTACAAAGCTTTAAAATCCACAGAGCATTTCAGAGTGTATTATTGGTAAAGTTTTGGTTAGCTCAAGGCTACATCTTTAATCTATTGTATTTATTTATTTATTTTGCATTTAAGGAAGCCCAGCCAATCTTTTAGGATTTGTATCAAAGCTGGTATGGGCACCACCAAAATACAGTTACTTAATAGTTAATAGCTACTCTGTATCGTGACTGTCATGGTGAACACAGGGGTTTGTTGTTTTTCTACTACCTACATGCACGAATAGGATTAACAGTAACCTTTTGTTCATGTAGGGTTTGAACTGCAACTCAATGCTACACAATGTAACTCTGAAAGTGTGTGTGACGTATGTAGATTCATATTGTAACGTTGTTACTGTAAAATCCTGCGAGGCAGCTAACGGAGGAACAAAGGTGATTGTTCGGGACTTGGTTATCAAAAAGATGATGAAGTCAAAAAAAGAAAGGGGGAAGCGGCCTCAGGCTTATTTGACTTACTCATCAAAAATGACAAAGTGCTGCGTTTTCATCACGTGGCGTCTCTCGGAGGCCCGTGATAGGCCGACATGACAGGCTGATAGCCGCAAGCTGTGTTGTGAGCGGATAATTCAATCTGATTTAATTCGAACGGTCTCTATAAGTATGTTTACTGGATGACCCAGTCCTCCTCTTTGATCTTTCCTGCTGCATTCACTGGAGCTTAGGCAAGAGGAAGGAAAGATAGGGTAAAAGAGGAGGTGTGTGTGTGTGTGTGTGTGTGTGTGTGTGTGTGTGTGTGTGTGTGTGTGTGTGTGTGTGTGTGTGTGTGTGAGGGGAGCTTTCGAGGGAGGGTCCTTCAGGGTACTGTAGGATGCTAAAATGGGAGTGCAGAGAGGCGGGAGGGGGTTTGGCAGGGTGGGAAATCACAGCCTCAGGGTGCTCCACAGATTATTCCTGCTTCTCTTTCATCTGAGCCGTTGGGGGGCATCTTCCTCAGATTAACCGCTCCATCACTTATTAAGTACTTTGGAACAACAGTGGTGATGGAGAGCAAGGAGGAAGGAGCTAGGGGAAGGTTTCATTAGGATGTAGCTCCAGTCTGTTGTTGGGTGTGGTCGGGATGAGGTGAGGAGTGTGTGTGTGTGTGTGTGTGTGTGTGTGTGTGTGTGTGTGTGTGTCCTCTCAGAGACAGACAGTGGGTGGAAAAACAAAGCGTTCAGGATATGAAAAGATATGAACAGACCCAGCTATTGTAAGCCTTCACATTTACTTAGTAGCAGTTCAAGCCACAAATCAGTAAAAAAACTTTTTCTAACTGGTGTTCTCGTCACTTAAATCTGGATGCAGGTGAGGACTGACAGAGAACAGGAAAGAAAAACAGAGCGAGAGGAAACAAAGCAGAAAAAGAGGTGGAGGAGCAGAGTGATGCAAGAGCAAATGGTGAAGCAGCAACGCTGCAGGTTCTGCACAACAAACCTCCGCTCAAACAATGAGGTCACACTCTGTATACAAGCCGTTGTTGTTCTTCACATTTTTTTCCATATTGTGATTCAAGTACTTCCTCTAAATTGATTGTAATTGCCATTTGTAATGTGTATTGCCCCTCTCTTTGTTTATTCTTTTTTATATTGTCATAATTAGGGCTGTCAAATTTAACGCAATAATAACGCGTTAATGCAAATTTATTTTAACGCCACTAATTTCTTTAACGCATGCTTTAATGCAACTTGTGATTTTTAGGTTGTAGCAGACTCCGTTTTAAAGCTAGAGTGAAGGAGGTTAAATAACACTCCAAACTTGTGATACATATTTTGGCGAAGAAAAACTGGCATGGCCATTTTCAAAAGGGTCCCTTGACCTCTGACCTCAAGATATGCGAATGAAAATGGGTTCTATGGGTACCTACGAGTCTCCCCTTTACAGACATGCTCACTTTATGACAATCACATGCAGTTTGGGGCAAGTCATAGTCAAGTCAGCACACTGACACACTGACAGCTGTTGTTGCCTGTTGGGCTGCAGTTTGCCATGTTATGATTTGAGCATATTTTTTATGTTAAATGCAGTACCTGTGAGGATTTCTGTCAATATTTGTCATTGTTTTGTGTTGTTAATTGATTTCCAATAATAAATATATACATACATTTGCATAAAGCAATTCTTCATTATGATTTGATTAGCATTTCAGTCTCTCGGATGTGTTGCCACAGAGGGAGGTCGACACAGCTGACACTCTGCATGTCTACCGACGAGATTAAAATGTGTTGTTCATTGGCTCAACGCGTATTTGTTCACCCCCTTAGTGGAGGTAATTACAGCTAAACAACACAGTGAACTTTCTGTAATTAAAACTGATCCACCCGTCCCTGGTAAACATTATAGCGTACAATCTGAGAGGAGCTAAAACTCGGGTTTTGCTTTATATAAACACCCTTGACTCAAAATAAAGTTAAAGCTGCGTAAGGCAAATTTGCATTTTTAAAACCCCAAGTGGTGGTGCAAAATACATTTTTTGAATTTTTTCAAAAGTTTAGATTTCATGACTCATAATGCACCATAACATCCTGAAACCGCATAAGCCTGCTATACTTTTTTTTCCCTTAGCTGCAAGGAGGAGAGGAGATTGTGATAAGAAATCTTCCCACAGCAGGTTCAGCCATCATTGCAGTGTCCAAGTTTTGCTGGATAGAGCATCCGCTTGCAGTATATCACTTCAAATTTGTTAATTCGTCTGCACAGACAAGATTTTCAGTTGCAGTTATACCTGGCATCAGTTTAATCTGTGTAAATAGGGCAAAGGTAAGAGATAAGTCTCAGAGGGGATGACACATTCTTCTCGGCCTCAGCAACAACTTGTAATGTAGACTGGAGTAGTAGGGTGTCATTTTCTTCCCTTTAGCGCGGTGTGGATGTGAACCCATTATGCTGAAGCTGTGATCTTCGTGTTGCGCCCTCTGCTTGACTGAGACAAGGCTGTGTTACATCTGAATAGTGTGACCCAGTTCCAGTGATGGAGAGAGTGCAGCCTCACAGGACGACGCTGCTGCTGACCTGCTTGAATAATTCACTCTAACCCACGGCTGACTGGACGCAGTCACCTTGGAGATTACATGAGCACGGAAGAAGGAAGAGAGAGGAAGAGGTAGTGGGATGATCTCGAATGACATGAGGTTGAGATGAGAAAGTGTTACGCAACTGGAGGTTACAGTTAAAAGCCCTGAGGAAAAACAATTTGGAGTATGACTGTCTAAATGTCAGGGAAGGAGTCACATGAGGCCCAATTTAAACTGCTACAGTCTCCTGAGTTCGAAACAACTCAATACTTTAGGTTTTTGAAACATTTTTGGAAGTGTGTGTTCATTTTTTTCTAAGATCACGATGAAGAGGAGGCGAGGTTTGATGCAGAAGACAGGCCGACTCCTGCTGTCTTCACTTTGTCACGACCAAACAAAACACCCCAAATGTTAACTGGAGTCTTGTCGTCAAAAAGTCCAGCATATAACCCCCCGTAAAACCACTTTAGAGGTGGCTAGTAGGCGGATCGGTTACCTTTGGACAGAGCCAAGCTAGCTCTTTCTCCATGCCTCCAGTCCTTATGCTAAGCTAAGCTAACTTAACCTTGTACGGCAGCTGGATTCTCGCGATGTGACGAGATCACGCGTGATCGCACATCACACAAAAATCCATCTTGTCGGGCTTCAACTAATGCGTTTGCGTCCGGCAAGCCAGAGCGCCGACCAATCAGCGTCCTGTGAGGAGCTACTGGCAGCTATGAGCGTGGCTTAGGTGTGTGACGGCTCCTCAAGAGGTCAGCGTAGATGCTGCAATAGCATCAGTTATAGAACAGAACTGGAGAGTATTTCTTCATTGAAAGAAGAGCAGCTTTTCTCGATGGAAAACATGTTTTTGCTCCTCTCCCGACTGGCTTCGGCAAGGGTTTGATTGACAGATGATTCATCCAATCACCTGCCAAGTATGTTTTGAAAGTGCCTGCCCTTTTCCAAAGAGTTTCCAATGACGGCTTCTCAGATGGTTCCGTGTAACGAACCATCTGGCGGGTCAGGTTAAAGCCAACTGGTTGTAGCTTTACATTCAGTGAACAGACATGAAAGTGGTATCAATCAAATTCTCGGCATTCCCAAAAATGTCGAACTGTTCTTTTGAACATTATGGAAACAAAATAATGCACTGCATGGCCTACAAAAATGATTATCAGCATAAAATGTGAAAGAGGTGGGGTATTCTCTCAACATGGGAAACACAGGGGAAACGCAAACACGCCTTAATGAGGAACATGAAACCCCCATCATCAAAAAATCTGTTTTCTAAGCTCTGACATTTTCTCTTCCATCAAAACTGTGTCAGCTATTCTGTTAACTAATTCACAGCAGCATCCACACCCTCCCAAGCCCCCTTTTATTTCACCAATAAGTTAACGAGTAAAAAAAAAAAAAAAAAAAAAATCACTGTAGGGTCAAACCTCATTAGCAGATGTAGAGGCCATCAACTTGAAAGTGGAAAATCAATTAGTTAATCAATGGAGACTCAACCTGGTTTGGCTCCTGACAAGTATCCTGATGATTGGGTTGTTATGATGATCAATCTCTGTGTAACAGTGTTAGCAGGGCAGCACAGCAAAACCACCTCAGGCTTGAGACGGAGCAGCTGTGGCTAAACGCTTTCTCTCTGATGTACCACTCACCACTCTCTGTCTCCAAGTCTCTTCTTTTCTTTATTCTACTTTAACCGTCTATCTTTCTCCTTCCAATTCACAGATAAAGAAGACGGCTTTGGAGACGAAACACTGATGATCGATACCAAGCAGCCAGTGGCGGGATTAGTGAGGCCGGATCACGGTGGCTTCTATCTAACCAGAGCTGACCTGCCTCCTTCACGCTGGCTGAGTGAAACACCGCGGGGAGAGGAGAAGATACAAGTAGGCAGAGATGCAATCAACCCAAACAACTCCTCCGCAGCTCCTCGAACACACACACACATACAGTACGCGCCCCTCTCCCGGCTATTATACAACGCACATTACATAATTCATACAATTTGTGACTCTGTGAAACAGAGTTCTGAGGTGCCCTCCCTCATAAACACCCACTCAGCTCTTTGAAAGCAGGACCAGCAGAGGGAACAGGTACAACACTCCAGCGGGCGCCCCCGCCGGATCAACACATTTCATGATTCTGTCAGGGACGTTTAATAAAAAAAAGAAAAAGAAAAAGAAAAAAAAACATTGCTCAGATGAATTGAGCACGACACGCTGGTTATGCAACAGGCTGCTTCGAGCGAAGCAATGCACAGAGAGCACTCGTCATCCGAGGAACACTCAGAGCTGGAGGGAACGGTGTTTTTATGCAAGGTTACTTAAACAGGTACATTTTAACAGTGGAGGATTTTAAAGTGGTTCATTTCCAACTGTGCCTTGCTCAAGTTTTGCATAATAACAAAGGCAACGTTATGAGAGAGAGTGCATAAAAGTGCTGACATTAGAATACAAAATTTGGATCAGTACGTGTCACTCGATGTTGTGTTTTTGTTTAAAAAGTGCGAGGCTGAGCTGCGAACTTAAAGGGATAGTTTGGGTTTTTAAAAGTGGGGCTGTATGAGGTACTTATCCATAGTCGGTGTATTACCTACAGTAGATGACGGTCAGCACGCCCCCAGCTTGGAGAAGCAGACAGGAGTTACCGCACATAAACAAAGCAATGTACTGCTGTGGACAGGATCGGCAGCAAAACAGATTTTAGCCACCTAAAAGAAAGGCCCACCTATAGAAATAATCAATATCAGTTTAAGTGTATGCTATATTTAGAACTTTTTCATCATTTTAACTTGCCGTCAGACAGCTATACAATCTATGTTTCCAACGGAGAACTGAAGCCGTTATCTATGCTCTCGTCAAAGCAACCAGACAACATTGACTTTACCTCGCAGAGCACAGGAGTTGCTGGTCTACCGCTGCCTCGATCGGTTAGTTTGTGTGTGTCATTGTGTGACTTTGGTTAGTTCAGATTCACCAGCAGTGGTAGACCAGCAACCCCCGTGTTCTGCAAGGTAAAATTACGTTTTTTTTCAATGGAGTCTGGTGGCTTTGGCAAGAGCATAGATGGAGACATCGGCTTCAGTTCCCTGTCGGAAAGGGCTGTTTGACAACAAGGTAAAGCAATGAAAGTATTCTAAATATAGCGTACACTTAAACAGATATTTTTTTAGGTGGGCCTTTATTTTAGGTGTCTAAAATATGTTTTGCTGCCGGCCCCGTCGTTGGTTCCGTGCGGTAACTCCTGTCTGTTTCTCCAAGCTGGATGCGTGTCGACCGTCATCTACTGTAGGTGATACACTGACTATGGATAAGAACTATCCCTTAAAGCTGTTTTTCTCCATAGGAGGTTTAACATTCCTTAATGTGTGGAAAAAAAGCAGAAGATCAATTTGAAATGCTTTGAACCCTGACATGTCACATGTGGCATCAGTCTGCTCTGCAGCACCAGAGCTGGATTTCGGTGAGGTCGTAAACACTAGCTAACCGCACTGCCGATGACCTCATCTTTTACACAGCTGACAAGTTCAAAACATCCTCGCAGGGAGTCTGGAGGGACTTTAGAAACATTTCCTCCACGTGAAAACAATTACATCATCATTAGCCTCATTTGTGGTGGCGAAACAGGGCCCCAACGCTGCAGGTCCCAGGTCAGAATTCAAGAAGCCGATAAAAAGAGATTTGTTATTACGGCTGCTAAAGGGTTAAACAATACCGTAGAATCCATCTTATAACCATTATCGTTATATGTTTACATCATTTTAACTCATTACAGCGTATGTATATCTGTCAAGTGAGGACTGTTTAGTTACATTAGTGGAGGTAAACACCTGTCAGGGTGGCCAGCTGTCAGCTGCACATTTGTGAAGCAGACCTGGAAAAGAACGGCATCATCAGCTGTGTTTGCAGACAACAATAATACCACAAAACCTCGTTTAATAAAGCCACAGTTTTTTGGACTTCCAAGGGTGGGAGGGGTTTCCGATATTTACTGATAAAAATAAAAACAAATTAGATAAGGGTCTGTGTGATTAGCACACCAGCCCAGTCCAGTACGTCCTGCACAGTCCGAGCAGGAAATAGGCAACATCCCTCCCTCCCTCGCCCTGGGACAGGAAGTCATAAAGCAGGATCAAATGCCTGGCACTGCTCACGGTCCTGCCATATGAACAGCATAATGTCATGGGAAGTCATAGACTCCACAACAACTCAAAGCCTTTGCAATAACCCAAGTTATGAAAACTTGATCCGCTGAAGGTAGCCGGGGGGTGGGGGGGTTTTGCAGAGCGTACATCCTGTAGATGGAGCTAAAATCATTATGGATAAGTCAGAAGTCATCTCAGTATTACAGTGCACTACCTGACTGCATTTACATTAAACATGGAGAGGCCGTGTACCACTCTGATAAGTGGAGTGGAAGGAATATGGAAAGGTCACTGGGACTTGGTGAAATGTGAAGAGAGGGAAAACGAACACGAAAGCACGCAGGGCTGAGCCATGACCTAAACACCTTATGAGAAAAGACACATAAAACAGCCAAAAACCCATATGGTAGTATAAAATCCATATAGATTTATATGTAAAGAAGTACTTTTTAAATAGTTAAGCCCAGTATTGAACCAGTAATCATTCAAAGTTAATTGCTTTTAGCAAAGAAAAACAAACTAACAGACTAAAACCGTATAAATCTCCCCTCTCAGCTGTCGTGCACATAGTGGATGTTGCTGTTTATTAGCGTCTGACCCACTATGTCAAAATCAACCACATCTCAGCCACTTCAGCTCATGCTTACATTCGGTTTAAAGATCACAGTCTAAATACGGCAAAAGGCTAAAAGCTCTATTTTAGGGACCTTGCATCCACTTTAAATCTTCCTACAAGCCTGGGAAGAACATTGTTAATAAATATATTTCCCCCAGCCAGCAGTTTTCATGTCCACTCATTTTTCTCTCTGTCTAGCGGGCAAATTCACTGTGTGTGTTCGTGGCTTGGGGCTTTCTCTCTCGACTCACCCGGTTGGATCACTACAGGAGCCGAGCAGCTGCCTCTGCAACGCTCTTAACACGCAGAAACTGCACGCAGAAACCCAAAAATAACAGCTGCAGTACCTCAAGCTACTGATTAAGAGTCAGCTACTGTTTCATCTGCATATGGTGCGGAGGAGTCACAAGCTAAACACGAAACCAAAAGGTTTGTGAAGCTTAATAAACTCTCGTCTTCATCAAAATGTCTCGGTAGGAATTACAAACACTTTTCCTTTACTAATGTGCAACCAGCAGAAGCATTGTCCTTCACGAGTTACTGGGGATTTAGGGGCCAGGCAGAGCGTGTAAAGATAGAGCTGACAGCTTACTGAGGCATATACACACAGATATATAGGTGCTTCAACAAAGACTGTGGGGCTCAAGGACGAGGAGCACCCTAGGAATGAGTACACAGACACACACAGCTCTTGGCAGACAGCAGGGGTGAGGCTCATGTTTCAAAGATTATTGGAATTTCAATTCAATGAACAATAAACTGGAAACGTGACTGGAAAACACAGACAGACAATATCAAAAGCTCTCACGGCCATGATGGTCAAAAAACCATTTGTTGTTTTGCTGCTGTTTCTCCCATCTTGTTGGGAAAGGCCACCTAAAGTCAGTCTAAACATCATTAGATGTGAACCACTTCTGCTGATACTAAATGTTGTCACTGGATCATGGATGTTTTGCAAAGCTTCTCCTGAGGTTTTAGAACGGAAAACCAGGATGTCAGTAAATCCCTCTGACACACTACACTGCCGGATTCTTACGGGCGCTTCTGGGGAAAGCGTTTAGAGTGAAACGCTACACAGTAGACAGGATGTAGTAGGGAAAGTGTGGTGAGCAGGGAGGTCACCCTGTAACACAAGTACCCATTTTATACCTAACTTTTATACCATTCATCATGGAGCAGAAAAAAAAGTATCACTCTGACCATACAGTACAAAATCGTGAACCTCTATCCGACACACAGAAAACACGTCTCAACCCAACCGGTCGAGGCAGATGGCCGCCCACCCACAGCCTGGTTCTGTCCAAGGTTTCTACCCATTAAAGGGAAGTTCTTTCTTGCCACTGTCGCACCAAGTGCTTGCTCATGGGGAATCTCTTGTTGGGACTCTACATTCTAAAGTACGGTTTTGAATTCAGTATGGTCACTTCTGTTAAGATTTGATGCTGTATAAAAATTTAAATGAATCCATCTTTTTCAAGTGTTTAACCAAGATACTGAATTCCTACAAGCTTTACAGACACTGCTTGATAGCTGACTCTGACCTTCCAATTTCTAAGAATAACCAACCATGTTAAACCTTTGTTTACTGTATTTGAGATACTACAACACACTTGGGATTAAAGCTACAATTCAGCATAAAACAATAAAGATCACATCTTTGTAATTCCATTTATTCCTGGTTGTGACCACTGACCCACCGTCCTCCCCACCAGATCTCCGATTCCTAGAAGAAACCAAACCTCAAACAGGCCCCACTGCCGATCAACCATCCTTCATAATGAGGTGCAGAACCACACTGGGCAAATACTTGCTCAATCTCAGACCCCAGCTATGGCCATGTGGAAAGCATCTTAGTTCCTGCACAATCATCATGTCTAAACAAACCGCCGTGGAGAGCATTTTAACAAAGTGCCTTTCGAGTAAACGCAACAGCTCCATGACTGTCAAACCCGATCAGCAGCGTCCCTCGGGTTCAAAACTAAAGCTGCCCCGAGCAAACGTCAGCTACAGACGGATATCCATCAAATCTTACCGCCGTAGGGACAGCTCTGGTCCCCCGACTGGACACTTGAAAGCCAGAATGGGCTCTCCATGCACGCTGGGACACAGTGTGTTGCTGAGGCCCATTTACTTTAATATGGGCCAGAAGGCTGCCAACAACAACAAGTGGAAAAGGGATGCAGAGAGGGAGAAAGTATTCTGGTCTCACTGGGGTTTTGGGAGATAAAAAAAAAAGACAGTCGCATCTGGTGGTCAGAAACTTGGTTCTGGCACTGATGTGAAATCTGATTAAAGAAAAGAAAAAAAGGCAGAGAGACACTGAGGGGCGTCTCTGAAGAGCTGTTCAACCAGTCACCCAAGGACGAAGGAGGACAGTGTGGAGGAGAAGGGGGGATAGGAGTAGTTTCATTTATGGGACATACGCTTATTCGCTTTCTTTTACTCACAGAGATTTAGATGAGAAAATCCAGTCCACTCTCATAGCAGTTTGTTCAATATAAGGCTACAGCCAGCAGCTTGTTAGCTTAGCTTAGCATAAAGACTACAGGAAGTCAATATGCCTGGCCAAAAAACAGCCTATCACATAACCCCATAAAACTACAAATTGCCATTTTTACACTTTTTGTGCGAACTAACAAAGAATATAGCTTTAGAGGTGATGGAAGGCAAATTTGGTTACTTTTGGACAGGGCCAGGCTAGCTCTTTCCAACTGTTTCCAGTCTTTATGCTAAGCTAAGCTAACAGCTGTTAGATAGAGCTTCACATTTAATTCCAAGATATGAAAGTGGTATGGATCTTCTCATCGAAGTCTCGGAAATTAAGCAAACAAGAAAAATGTCTAACTACTAACCTCTAACCTCTGATCAATGGCTAGGATGGACTTACTAAGATGTGCCAATAAATTGCACTTGAAGGGAGCTACAGTGAGCAGACCTTCTTCTACGTTTTTCAATGGGTAGGATCTGACATTATTATGGTTAAGGTTTGGTTTAGGCACAAAAATGACGTGGTTAAAGAAAGATATGGAACATTGTGGTTTGGGTTCAAATGAGACTACTTAGTTAAGGTTAGGGGACCTTCGTTGTCATAGTTACAAACCACTTCAATCATGGTTAAATCGGTTGGAAACAGGAAACGATTGGCGGTTTCCTGTGTTCAAAGTCCAACGTTTTGTCAACCCAACCATTTACCTCGACCTACCCCCTTCAGCAGACTTTGTAGCTTCATCCGACGTCCTCCTTTGGACAAGAGTTATAATTAATATGGCCACTAGAGGGCTTCAGGACTTGAACGTAAGCAAATGTTGGTTTTAGGCATATATGAAATGACTGATGTGGTCTTTTTTCTTTGGAGGCCAATACTTTTAGGAATTTGCTATCTTATGCTTTATACCTATAAGAAGTGGACGTAGTCATTGTGACGTCACCCACTGGTTTGTGGGCTGCTGTTTTGAAGTTCAGCATTTTGACCGTTGCCATTAGGATTATTGCAACCAGAAGTGACACAAGAGGCTTGAGATTTAGGCCATAAACTCATGTCTACAATGTTTACTGAGGAAATA
>CAKAOI010052703.1:42494-105240 GCA_916701655.1 Sebastiscus albofasciatus
CTAAGATGTGCCAATAAATTGCACTTGAAGGGAGCTACAGTGAGCAGACCTTCTTCTACGTTTTTCAATGGGTAGGATCTGACATTATTATGGTTAAGGTTTGGTTTAGGCACAAAAATGACGTGGTTAAAGAAAGATATGGAACATTGTGGTTTGGGTTCAAATGAGACTACTTAGTTAAGGTTAGGGGACCTTCATTGTCATAGTTACAAACCACTTCAATCATGGTTAAATCGGTTGGAAAAAGGAAACGATTGGCGGTTTCCTGTGTTCAAAGTCCAACGTTTTGTCAACCCAACCATTTACCTCGACCTACCCCCTTTAGCAGACTTTGTAGCTTCATCCGACGTCGTTGTGGACTGCTGTTTTGAAGTTCAGCATTTTGACCGTTGCCATTTGGATTATTGCAACCAGAGGTGACACAAGAGGCTTGAGATTTAGGCCATAAACTCATGTCTACAATGTTTACTGAGGAAATAAATCAAGTGAGAAGTAGGCTCATTTTCTCATTGACTTCTATACAATCAGACTTCTTTTTGCAACCAGAGGAGTCGCCCCGTGCTGGCTATTAAAAAGAATGCAAGTTTAAGGCACTTCCACATTGCCTCACTTTTCAGAACTGGAGGTTACCCGCATAAACACAGTTGTCAATGTAATTTACATGACGCGATACTACTTTAGATTATGTATTCTATGAATTTCATCTCATAAAGATTTAAATACCGGCCTAAAACAATACGTAAGCCCTGGTAGTAGATCAAAGAGGACAGAGCAGAAACAAAAGGACACTCATCCATTGACCACCCAGAGATTTCACAGACCCTAGTAGTCAATCCATGAGCCTTGCAGCGCGCTGGCAGGCAGAGCCAAGCATGAAATGAGCTTTAGCCCCTCAGAGAGTCAGACTGGGACCGTGATGAGAGGGATGAGGTGAATCTCTTTCCCCAATGTCATCTGTTGTCTAGAAATCCACAGCTTGAGAGCAGCCAGGGACTGTGTGAATGTGAAGTTTATATGTGGATTTGAAGAAAAGATGACCGCCATTTACCAAGGGGAAAAAAAATGAATCCTATTTGGAATGTCCCCGGATACAAAGGGAAGTAAAACATAGGAGTAGAGCTGACATTGAACTGTTTTCCATGGTCATTTGACAAGTACAATGCTACGTTGATTTGAATGGGAATGTCCGTTCTACTCTTATTATACTTCTTTGGAAAAACTATTGTTCTAGTACTACTGTTCTACAAATTTCTCTTATTGATATAGCATAGAATATATTTTGTCACCATTTGTTGGACTGCTAGCAGTAGCCCCCTGCTATGAACACTAGACAAGAGCAGATTGTTTTAAACGCAGCAGGGTTACAAAGACAGCGAGAGGTTGGGGTGTTAAAAAGTCTACTCGTCATTATTAATGACCACTTCTTGCTTCTCTCTTGTCTCCAACTGCAGAGCCTCTGCATTGTTCTCTTCAAGTCTCGGGCTCCAAAGCTACTGAGCAGCTGGAACAAAAAGAGAGGCACTGGGAAATTTTAGTAACAGCCGAGTGGACTGATCCCGATCGGTGAAAACAGAAAATTTAAGCTCTTACGGTTGGACTAAGAGGCTCTCGTCACCTCTCACGGTTTTATCTGAGCGTAGACATTGACGGCCTCCGTGTTCAAATATGACACTCTTTTGTATTAGCTGACCCCCCCCCTGTCCCTACTTCAGTCCATTTCCAATTATTTCTGAACCCAGACTCTTCCACAAGACAAAAGGGCGGTGGTAAATGCGTGGAGAGATTCACGGTGTCTCTCTGGAGAGCATTTCATTTCTCAGGCTGTGATGAGCTCCTTTGTTCTCACTTTAACTCTCAGCATCACATAATTGGCCACCATCTGGGGCTCTCATTCCTATTCTCCTCCTCCTCGTCCTCCTCCTCCTCCTCCTCCATCTCTTCCTCTTCAGTGTCTCGCTAACCGCGCTCTCCACGTGTGCTGCATATGCATGTTCATGGTAGGAAATCATACATCTGTTGTCAATCCATTACACTTCCCTGAAACATTATGTAATGTTATAATGAGGACCAATTACAAAGCCGGCTTGCGTTCGACATCTCTGAGGTCCAGTGTGTTTGTATTTTGTGCAGGCGAGAAAAAAAAGAGACAGAGAGGAATAAATGGCGAGGGAAAAAGAGGGCGAGAGATGTGAAGGAGGTCACACGAGAGATCCTTTGGCCTTTAAATTTGGACTTTATTCTTTCCCGGGGTCCTTAGTCATCCAACGGCTACAGCAAAGATTTCCTTGCTTTGCTCTTCCTACATGGTTCACAGTTCACTTTTTATCCTTGGCTGAATCAAAAGTCTGTTCAACGCCTCCGACTTGTACAGAGTCCAGCAGCAGCAGAGATTTCAACCAGTTCTGGCATCCTTTTATTCATAACTACTTGCTTACATTTAGAATCAGAATTTCACTGTCAAAATCCATCATTTTATTTTAGCCACGCTAGCAGTGTGGCTCTATGGATGGCCCCACATTGTGGGTCAATTAGGGTCCACCACTTTGGTCCAGACTGAAATATCTCAACAACTATTGGATGGACTGACGTGACATTTTGTATAGACAGGTATGGTTCCCAGTGGATGAAGCCTACAGACTTTGGTGATACCCTGACTTTACCTCTTGCAGCCCGGTTGCACGAAAAGACGTGTGAATGGCGCGATAACACGCAATGCAACATGCAATGCAAAAGTGTGTACGCCATGTAGTCTGTACCGAATGTAACTGCATCCATGTGAATATGCTATGCTCAGAGCTAGTGACCTAGAATAAAAAGTGAGAAAGACTGCTCAAGGCGGGCAGGATGTGAGGTGAGATGGATGGGTCCAACAAACACAGGACTTTCAGCCAGGAGACCGGTGTCAAAGACCAACGTTTTGTTTTATGAGTTGCATTAGTGACGTGTTTTTTAAGTTATTTCTGTGACGTTGTTTCCATACATATTGTACTTAGTTTACGTACTGATTATACGTGGTTTTGTTGCTTAAATCTAAGTGAGTGGTTATGTGTCCCCCTGCTGGTACAACACCTTCATACACGTGTAATATTCCAGCCTCGGCAAAGCAAAACGTGACACTGATACGCTATGCTCTGGTGGACAGGCGGGTCTATTGTTTTGCGAGGTTGATTATTTTTGGCTTTTCGTGATGTCTAAACTATTGGATGGATTGTCATGAACTCTGGTTCAGACATCCATGGCTCCCTTGAGGTAAGCTGAGTCTTTGAATTTTCATTCATACAATATTTTAAAGATAAGTAAGACACGCATTTTCTAGTTTTACCAACACAAACTTTGTTTAGACTGGAATGGATCTCAGTTATTACTCAGTGATTTCAGTAATGATGCAGCAGACTAACCAAACTGAAAAAGCAGAACTGCGGATCAAAGTGCAACCAATTCTTGCTCACAACAGAAATGTATTTAGGCTACTTGCTCTACGTGATTAACATCATTCCACTGATGTTGAAGCCTTCACCAGACTGTAAGGTCAGGACAGTCCAACATACTAAGGTTTGGTTTTGCTCCTGTCCTCCTCCTACTGTTTTCTATAAGAAGATGGCATCATGACAATACATTCCTCGTTCTTGCCTTTTTCCTCCCAGCCTAGAACACCTGATTCCACGAAAAAACAACAACAACAACAACGACAAAAGCATCAATCTGGATGACAAATGTTGATCAAATGTGTTGGTTTTGTCTTCACACTAAACTAGATTTGGCAGGTCAGGGGCTTTTCCTATTCTATTCATACAGAGAAAAATAGCGAGTATCTGCACGTTTGCATGATCTAAGAATGCTCACAGGAGTGCATGTAGTTATTTAGGGCATGCATATCCCAAGTGGCATGGGGGGGGGGGGGTTGGGGGGGGGTTGTTTTAAGTGGGAACAAAGGCTGTCTAAGTGAGGGCTGTGACGGAGGAGCTTCTTTGTGGGAAGATGACAGGGAAAGACTGAGAATCCATCAAAACACTGCTATCAGCTCCACTGATCAAGGATCGTCTGATGAGGAAGTCGGCTTAATTGGAACTCATCAATAAAAAAGCACCATATGCTCAAACACAGACGGGCTATGAGGGATGAGTCTCATTAAAAATATATAGTGAAAGAAGAAAACTATAGGGAACATAAAGCAGAATATAAGTGGGTTTATGAGGAAAAGAGCAATGAGGACTTGGACGATCATTGTTACCAAACAAACACACCCCTACAACCTCCAACACACATACACACACACACACACACGGTGGTTAGCCAGACAAAGGAGACTCAAGCTAATAAACACCAGGTAACATAGCAGACTGAAGTTATTGATACCATTTACAATGCATTAGCCCATCACCCATTTGTGTATGTATGTGAGTCTGGTTTGTCCCCGGGGCGGCTGAACACACACAGCAGGGTCCCATCTGTTAATGTTGTTGACAGCTGTGTGTGTGTGTGTGTGTGTGTGTGTGTGTGTGTGTGTGTGTGTGTGTGTGTGGCCACAGGGGGTGTGTAGGGTGGAAACATGACAGATCACAGCCCTAAATGACAGGGGGGGCGACAGAAACAAAATAAATGACACCATCTATTAGACACTAATTTATATTAATACCTACACACTGAAGCCTGAACACACACACACACACACTCCCTCATTAAAACCACCACTGAGCTCCATGTTCAAAACAAATACTACATGAAATACCACCACCCTGCATGCCCCAGAGGCAAGACATTTTCAACAGAAAATACACAGGAAAAAAAAAAAAAGACTCATTCGGGAGTCCTGGGCAGTTTCCATGAAAAGCAAAAGAAAGGAAGAAACTAATTTTGTTCTCATTAGTGTTAACTCTGTGCTGCACTGCTTTAGTTTTATTTAGATGACAATAAAATATGTAAATAATTCAAATCTATCTTAATTTTGAAGTGCCCCATCTGCTTACTTTTCTAATGGCATTTTCTTCACTGTTTACCCATACTGTACATATTACTAAATGCGCTCACCACGCTATATTTCATTCTCATGACAGCCTGATGTTGGCATGATGATTTGATCGAGTGCTGAGAGATTAGATCAGAGTTTGAGGCCAGCACTTTCTGCACTGGCTGAGTGCCACTGGTCCACAAGCTTCACCGCTAATTCTCTAGATGGCCAGCCGGCTGCTATTAGCCCCAAACAACGTCACTTTCACCAATAAAACCGTCACGCAGCATGTACAGTAAATGTCAAACTTTGCATCTAATGCTTCATGTGGAGGAAAGCGCTTGGACTCTTAAGTGGGAATGAGAGTGCAGATAGATGCTTCGCCCTCAAACTTTACAACCCCTCTGCACCCGTTCTTTTACAGTAACTCCCGGCTAATGCGTGCGCCCCGTGTCCAGCTCCTCCTCGGCTTCGGTGAGGGAGCTAAGAGCTGCCGGGAACCGACGGCTTCATCGCCCCTGTTTTTCTCTTTTTTCGCTCCTAATGCCCAACTTCTCTGGCTCCCATTATCTCCGGGAAGCCGTTCAAAACGATCAGGTTACTGCGTACCAAAGCCCGGTAACACCGCTGCGATGGGGGGGTTGACATGTGCTCACCGCAGAATACAAAAAAACAATAAAAACAACCCCCAGTGTTGCGCAGAGGGGGGTGCATGAGTGTTAGGGATTACGGGAGGAGATGCGGAAGGAGGAGGTTGAGAGGTTGAGGTTTGCTGGGGACATTACTGGAGATGTTACATGACTCGTAAGGAATAAAAGGATAATACGACGCGGCTGCAGAGAACTTGCAGTCCCTCTATAGACACACAGTACGAGACACTGTGAGGAGGAGGACATTCAGTACAGCACCATGTGTTGTTGGCCATGATCTCTTAAGTGACAGACTCTCAACTGTTCTTGACAGTTCCCATCATTTTGGAGAGTTGGGATGTAAATATGAAGTGTAATGTAATGCTATGGAGTCAGATTGTTAGCTATGAGCTACAACTTGAGCCCCACTTTTTTTAGCCTATGGCAAATTGGCACCATTAAAAGTATGCTGAATTATCTATTACCAGTTCCTGTTTGCACTATATCCATGGATGTACAGAAAAGTGACACTGGATTACTTTGATACTGAAGAAAACGTGTTGATTCTCAATGCCTGGTTATCCAACCCTTCTGGAGAATAACTACTAACCACTAGCTGGTTGGGACAATACTTACTGGGAAACACACAAATCTCCAGAATTAAAAGAATGGGCCAGCACCGTGATAAAAAAACAGCTTCATATGAGTGTATGCTTAACAAGATGAGTAACAGAGACGAGAGTAAGTCGCCAATTTGGGATCCTTTTTGGAGTGATATCACACTGATTGATAAGCCTGTATAATATGATTGTTGATCCTTGATAGTATTTAATATTATCATATGTTACCACTGATATTACATGTATTGAAAGAATAAGAAATGTCTCATGTCGTAGATAAAAGAAATACAAATTAGAATCACAACAAAAAAAAGGAAACATCAGGCAAATTCTGGAGTTGCAAGGAGTGTCTTTTTTCTATGATTTCTGTAAATCTAGAGCCTTGAGAAACACAAGGCGGTGGACTCCCTTTTTCTCTTTCTCTCTCTTCCTCAACAGTGCAGCAAACTAAACGACTGAGTGTGCTAGAGGATGTATGAAAGACAACACACTCTTCTTCCCCTGATAAGACGAGAGATAAAAACCCTAAGAGGTGAGCCCAGGGGAGGCTGGGGATGGGGTTGCACGAGGGCCCCGGATTACCAGATGAAAGCGCAGCGCTGACACCGAGTGATATGATGTGTTCCTGCTACACAAAAGCACTGGGGCGGTTAACCTAAACAGTTACATAACTGGTCCTCTGAAGACAAGTATTGCAAGCTACAGCCGACACATGAGGGTCACTGGGGAGAACTTGTAGAGCGCACGAGGCAGACCAGGAGATGGTTCGCACTTTCCGCTCGTAACCAGTTCACGTCAGTTCAGTTTGGTGTCCCCTTTGAAGCTGAACACGATCCTGGCAACCGGAGATTTATGAAGCAATCACACTGGCTGTGAAATATTATCAGAAATTAACAAAGTCAGAGACTGAAGAGTTTGTAATTAAATAATATCCGTCTCCTCGTTGGAGCTTTTCTAGCGTCAACATCTGACAGCAGAAATAATCAAAGTTTCTGATTGTAGCTGAGGTCACAAAATGTGTACAACAAGTTTGTTTAGCCAGAGGACAATCAGCGCTTATAGAGCAAAGTTATCAGTGATAGCATGCCAAAGAAATAACATACTGGAGGCAGCGCTTTTCTTTAACTGGCAACTTTGGGAGCTGATACTGATCAACTTTCCCAATCACAAATCGCAAATCTGCTCAGAGACATTTAAGAATCCATTTGTGTTGCTAGTTTGAGAGACGGGGGGGGGGGGAGAAACCCCAACATTGTTGCCATTTAATAGCGGATTAGCAACGTGACCTCCGAGATCAGGGGTTATCTGCTCGTGTGGCGTCTGTTGGATGAAGGGCTGTGTAATAAATGGTGGTATTTTCCCCCCGTGGACAAGCAACTAAATCAAACTAACATGAGTGCGCTACTGCTTTTCCTTCATGTGCTCACAATATACCTTTTGTACATAAAGGCATACCATTTACAGAAAATCCTACAGGTTTCCTCGTCACTATCAAAACAAAAACCCCTAGCTCGAATCATAACATCCACTGATGACAGAGTAGCAAAGTGAAGTAACAGCAGTGGGTAAAAAAAGAAAGCTTCCAGCCCAATATGCCCATTTACGGTCAGTCAGTATTCCACGAGCTTGTTAAATAAATCAGAGGGGTCTCCAGAGAGGAAAGCAAAACATTGAAGTCCTCCTTCTAAACGCAGCTTCACCAGGAAAGCAAAACAGCTCGGGTCCAAGTGAAAGTCTCTGAAGGTATGCACTCTGGACTCTGATGTCCCTCTGGCTAATTCTTTGTAAAATTGTACAACACTTAAGTTTCCATATCCATATGACATGAGATATCTGCATAATGTGATGAAACATCAGTTCCACCATGTCTCTAAACCATACATAAACACTGTGCAGGCAGTTATACGTCCTAGCATCCAGGATCCATGTGGTGTTGGCCATGATCTGGAACTATAGTTCCCATAATTTGGGAGATTTGGGGGATGGAAATAGGAAGCGTAATGTTGCTAAGAAGTCAGGTTGTTAGCTGAGAGCCACAACCCTGTTTTTTAACCCTCTGGCAAATTGGCACCATTAAAAGTATGCTGAATTGGCGATTCCCTTTTGCAGTGTACCCATGGACGTACAGACAGCTATCACCGGATTACTTTGATACTGAAGAAAACTTTCAAAACTGATTATTGTTTTGTCTGTAAAAGGTCAGAAAATAGTGAAAAATGCCTGATATAATTTTGTCACAAACCCAAGGTTATGTCTTCAAATGTCAAACCAACAGCCCAAAACCCAAAGATATTCAGTTACTATCATATTTGATAAAGAAAGGCAACAAATCTTCACATTTAAGAAGCTGGAACCAGCAAATATTTTGCATTTTTGCTTGACTAAAATGATTATTTGACAAAATAGTTGCCAATTAATTTTCTGTCGATCGTCTAATAATTGATTTATCATTGCAGCTCTACACAGCTGATACAATTAGTGGAGACTCTCTTAAAAATAGGCCACTTTTTTCTACAGTACACAACCCCCCCTCCCTCTATAGTACACAAACACACCATTCCCACCCTCTCAGACTCTGGGATAGAACATGCCATTCTCTCTCTCTCTCTATTTCTATCCCCCCTCTCTCTCTATTTTCCCCCTTCTCACAGCGAGCCAGAGAACATGTGGTGTATTTATTTGTTTTTTTGGCTGTTGTTGGCTGGAAGTGGATGTTCCCAGCAGCAGCAGCAGCAGCAGCAGCGTTTGTCTCTGTGACTGGCAGCCATACCAGGGAGGGTTGGTTTTACTGTCATAGAAGATACAACGCGGTAGCATTGATGAACCACAGTACTTTATGTGGAAAGACGGGATAGACCCCTTTCACAAAGGAAAGGGGATTAAAGAGTGTATTATTAATCTGTATTGGTTCGAGGTAAAAGTAATTCTAAAATGTATTCTGTGACAGCTGAGGAGTGCATGTTTAAAAACAGGGCAAACTAACCAATAACTACCGGTATGCATAATTGTGAAGAAGTCCTTTTTCTGCTTTAACAATGACTTTATACACACATACATGCATGTGTGTAATTACTTTTTAATCCTCTCATAGGTCAGCCAATCGTTCTTCAGGAGTCAACGCCTGACCCAATTAACCCAATCACACAGGCAATGCATGGTTTAATTATTTTTCTACCACACTACACTCAGAAGTGCAGATTAACAGGTAACTATAAATAGATTTACATCATCTGCATACAGTACAGATACAGCCACCTAGAATTTCACCCGCCTAGCTGAAGATCATTCGACTGTCAGCCGGCTTCCAGCCACTTCCCAGACAACTTTACAAAACACACAGACCAACTGAAGTAAATGGTAAACGGTAAATGGACTTGCATTTATATAGCGCTGAAGCTATGTATATGTTTCTCGTACTTACAGTAGTTGCTATAGTTATCATTCAATATGTAATATATTCACTGTAATAAATCAGAAAATGACCATGATAGGTCATCAGAGATTACGGAAACATGCTGTTCTCATTTGAAATTTCCATTCCGGTCCGAAACGTCTGTTTTTGTTTTGGCCGGTGTGATCCTGTCCTTTGACCATTTCAACACCACGCTGCCACACATGAAACAAACTGGCACGCAAACACTGCCTTCTGCAGCCACAGAGGAAAGCTAACAAACTGGACTCCCCTTCGTCTCACGAGGGAAATACTGTAGGTGTCTCAATTAATTACTTTAGAAACATCCAAGGTCGTAATAAGAATAAATCCAATGCCACATTAAGATGCGTGTGGATCTGATTCAGTCGAATAAGAGAAGTATGCCTGCGTGATGCACGCACTCATTCCTACTTGGTCTTCAGAGGAAATCAAAGACAACACAAATCATCAAACCGAATGAGAAAAGCATGGAAAGTGGTGGTGCCAAAACAGGAAATGCTACAACAAATATGTTGTGGGTCTTTTTTGTTCCCATTCAAAGACTGTTTGAAAGACATGCAGCAGAGAAACAACATACCCACCGAAGAACATAAGATTCATAAGACATTTTTTGAGATGCGTCCTTTCCTTTGAAACGCAACGTTACGTGAATGATTCATGTTTGCCCCACTTTTTCTCTCTACGTTAGACAGGAGATTTGCATTCGCGGTGCAACTTGTCAGTGATACTGCTTTTTTACCAGCAGCTACAAATGTTATTCTACGTGCAGCCGCAACAAACACATTCTGAAAAGTTTTAACTGATTTATATCTTCTGTTGAGTTTGGAAGCAGGTTCAAAAATAACCTGCTACAAGCTCGCCTTTGACACGTGCATCACTTGAGAGGAACATGAGGACGTTAACTGATGATAAGAGCCACTAAAACCCTCAAAGTTGACCTGAATTCATAAAGAGATGCTCTGTCGATTGCAGGGGAGGAAACTGCAGCAGCAGCAATTGGACTGAACTGCAGGAAAAATGACAGGAGTCAAGCTTCACTTGACCAAACACATTTTCCAAAGAAGTTCTGGAAAAATGGAAATATGACTCCTCTGCTTATGCAAAACCTAAACAACGATGCAGAGCGGAGAGCAGCCTTTTGCCTTAATACCAAGAAACCGCAGGTTCCACTGTGTAGGCAGGAGCTAGTTAACAAGACTGAAAAGGGATTTTTATAGGAGCGTTTCTCACAACAAGACAAGGGAAACCCCCCTTAAACAAACTCTCTGTCAGACTATTAATCCAACCAGCGTCATTAGAGGCCACCTCGGCAAAACCGCTCCGTTGTGCGTCGAGGCTAGACATCTAATTATAAATGAGTCACATGTTGGGAAGCGTCCCCAAGAGGACACAGACGTCTCTCTTTGTGTATGTCCGTGATGGCCTGTAAAGCAAAATGCCGTCCTCTTACCTGGACTTGCCCTTTGCCCATGATCTTGTCCACAATCTCGTTGTCGTCCTTGTTGAGCATGCTTTTGTCGTAACACTTCTCGTAGCACAGGATCCGCAGGTACTGGGAGCCCTCCAACTCGATCTCAAACTCCTGTTCAACCACACAGATACAGAATAAGGAGAATAAAACATTTGCTATTGCATAGAAAACAAAAATGCAGCAATGGACACTGTAAAAGGAGTTGTCTTTGTGACTGACTTCGTTCCACTGTGGCTCCGAGGTGTCTCTGAAGACGCGGGTCTTGGCCTTGCTGACAAAGTATCCATACGAGTCCACTTCAAGGGTGCAGTATAGATCTAGGAGGAAACACAGATCCATCAAGAACACTGACCACTGAAAAGCACTGAATACACATTTAGGTTCATTGTGACATGACGCGTGTGTAATTTTATGAGATATCATAATGTTACTGTGTAACACAGTGGACTGTAGAGTCAAATAACATGCCTCTGTTAATCCCATTTTTATCATCTTGTAGTAAAAATCCAGCTATTAAATAGTTATTACAGCCATTAAAACAGACCTTTAGTGGGCAATGATGTCATTGTATGGAGATGAACGTGATTACAGGCCAATATTATTTCTTGTTGAATAGTTTCTCTACACTTAAATCATGTTTTCATATTGTTTAACACGTAGAGCTGCAACAATTACTTTAATTAATCATATAATCTACCAATTATTTTCTCGATTAATCGTTTCGTTTAGAAAATGTCAGCAAATACCAAAAAAATACCCATAGTGAGATCTTAAAATGTCTTGTTTTGTACAATCAAAAAGTTACTTAAACACTTAATCCATTATCAAAATAGTTGCTGATTCATTTTCAAATGAATCACCCTAATCGATTAAGCGCCTAACCGTTTCAGCTCTATACTCGTGTATCTTAGAAATTCACTCTCCAGAGAACGGCACATCCCGTTTAATGAAAGTAATTCTGTGCTGCCAAAGCTGGATCAATATTTGTAGCGCTAAAGGCAATGTTTCACTGACATCACTTTGCAGCATATGCATCCCCATCCAAGTTCAGCAGCAGTCAAAATCACACCAGCCAAATATAAATATAAACAGACACATTCAAAAGTGTCATCCACACCTGAACTCATTCTCAAGTAGAAATGTTTAGAATTACGAAAGCAGGTTTTCACCATGACAGGATCTTATTCTGGTATCAGATTTGTAATGAATGTGCTCTTAAAAAAAGGTTACGTTCCATAAAAGAAAAAGAAAAATCCCTTTAAATTGTCGATGTGTTGTAGTTTGTCAGCTGACAGACCTCAATCTCCTGCACTGTGTACACGTCATTCTTCTTCCATTACATTCTCATACCACAGCCAGACGGTGTTCCTCTGGGATCAGCTCACACTCAATTCTTACACGGAGCAATTAAATCTGTTAATGTGTTTCTTTAACTGCTGCCGCAGCGCTTCCTGCAGGCCTCGCTGCTGGCTGTCTGTAAAGTGTCAATAGTACGTCCCACGGCTTAGACCTGGTCCCTTGAGTTAACCCCCATCTGACAGCATGATGGATGGATGTACTGCTTGACCTTTCGCCAGGAGAGTCACAGAGACAGAGGCGGCGGGGCCGGATAAATCTCATATACATATAAAACACTCGCAGAATGACAGAGAATGTGTTGACACACACCGCAACATCCAAAAACAACAGCCTGACCTGTGCTTTGGATAAGGTGAGATACCACCTGGGTGAGCTGCGACTGACTGGAGCAAACATTTACATACGTAGCCATTTAACCATCACTAACAGGACCATACAGTATAATGGAATGTCATTCCATCTGGTTTCATTCCTTCTTTGTTTGTTGTCTCAGCATCCTGAAAGGCTCTGGCATAATTACTCCCAGTGAGGAAGAGATTAGCGCTAGTGGTACGAGGGAAGTTCAGTAAAGAGGAATTCAGTGCGACCATCTGGGAGATATTTATGAAAATGAAGCAGTTATCGTACGCTTCCGAAGGCCGTCACCGCTGCTTTGACATCCGACATCCCCGGAATACACAAACTACCTGTCAGAGTCTGTTGCAGTGAAGAGATGGGATATCATTTTTGAAGGATCGAAACTGATCCAGCTGGTTTATACTGAAGCGCACAGATGCAATGTTTGGCACATTTAATGATTACAAACAGTTGTTGGTTGTGTTTAGAAAAAAGTATTGCATCCGAAATTCTATTAAGTATGCTAAAACAGTATGTGAGATGGTATGTGTTGACGGACAGCTCTGTTACGTCAATAACGCTGCAATTTAAGTGTATGTATATATAACTTTGCTAGGCGTAATATATATTTTAAATGAATTCGGACTTTGATTCTCACAAACCGTCGTTTTGGTCACATGAGGGTGGTACAGGTTACCATGGTTACACGTCTCCAACCGGCAAGGAGGCCAATTAACGCATAATGCAAAGAAGTGAAAGTCAATTGTTTGTTCGATTGCAACATCAGCGCCCAGCAGCAAAGCAACGCTTCCGCCATTTTGGACTGAAAACGACTACCGGACGCCAGTAAAACGTCCGCCTAAAAAGTTCTGTACAAACATAAACCGAAATTATTTCTATTCTATTGTCATATTATGAAATGTCCCGTGTTGAACAACGAAATAATATAAATATAATAAGCGTTTTCAGTCCAAAATGGCGGCAGCGGCTGTTGTCAAAAAAATACCGGAGTTTCATCTCTTTGCTTCTATACTCTTTGAAGAGGTTCTCAAGAATACCACTGTTTATTCATTCAAGTATTTTGAATGATAGTACACATATTGAGTATGTAGTGCATAGTATGCGATTTCGGATGAAGCTTCAGACACTACTGTGATTTAAACCGCTTTCTTTCATCTAGCCCACAGAGGAGAGAGTATTCATAGTCCTGAGCAGCTCCCACTTTTCTCTGGAAGTTGATTTCCTCTCCATCTGAAATGGGTCCATGTGCCCAGACCTAAAATTCAAACAAGGCCGGGGAGAGCATATTTAGGGCTTTTTGTGTCCTCGCAGTGGATCCAGGAGGGCTTTGAGAAGTAGGACACACTAAAAGAGGCCAGGAACTCCAAAAGTTAGTATTTTCCTGGCAGGTCACCATCAGGGCTCAGAGTATGAGGGGGATAAATTGGTCAGCATTGGGTCTCTGACCCTAAATGCAGGGGTTAATGAATACCATCCTCTTCCATCTCAATTAACTGAGGACTGCAGCCCTCGTGGTGTGTGTGTGTGTGTGTGTTTTATACAGGAGGCTAATCTTTGCCCGAGGCGGCGCTGAGCGCTGGGTCAAACTGCGGGTTCACAGAATCAGGAGACAAGTGATAATCAGTTAAACTAATCAGTGTCTCTACCGCTATAAGTCGCAGCCGCCAGCTGTCTGGTCTGTATGTTTGGCTTGAAGGCTCCAGGAGAACAACATAAGGAGGGAATAGGCATAATCAAATTGTTTTCATGGAATCCAGAAGGAGAAAACTAATAAAAGCATGGCAACAATGACGGGGAATGCATGAAGCCATGGCTGGATTTGATTACACGTAGGAAGCACAAGAGTCATGAGAACACATGAACACTTAAAGCAGTGTTTATGGGAACAGTGGCGAGTCAATGACGAAAACTTTGGTTTTGGTTCAAGTGTAAAAAGCACTGTTAGTTTGAAAGGGAATCTGTTATATAACTTACTTTAGTCCAGTAGCAACTGCACTATTATTCCACTATTAGTTGTTGGACAAACTCATGCAACTAATTACAGTAGCTGTGCTCACTTGAATTTAACTTTTTAGTTTGCTGCAGTTCATTTTGGATCTGATGTAGCACTGGTTGCAGCAGCAATAGGCAGTGTCACTTGTTGACACTCACATATACTCCAAAATAAACCAAGAACAAAGTGAACATGTTTTCCACAGATTTTTTTATTCTAACGGTGTTCTTGGGAGATGCTCGACTCCCAGTTCCTTCCTCTATGACCCAGTTTGACTACTTCGCCCTGGGCTGAATTTAAAGCCCTTCTCCACTTGGGGGGGGATCGTTGTGACATACATAACACAGCTCCAATAACACATTCTGGTACGTGCTCATGTGATTTTTCAATCAAAACGGGAACAAAAAGAGGCTATTATTGTTGATGATTACACAATCCGAACCACTGAATGACGACTGTTTCAAGTCATTACACATTTCAATTCTGATATGGTAATAATTGCCATATGTATCAACAGAATGCACATACTGTACACACACACACACACACACACACTTTTACTGCTTCAGATTCCTTGTACAGAGCGCATGGCTTGCCGGGGACAGAATGAGAAATGTCAAAAGCAGACACAGTGAAAGAGACATCAGCAATACAGCTGAAACCACATCGAACCTCTAACACACACACACACACACACACACACACACACACAGACTGAATTACACAACAACATGGCCGCACAACATCTACGTAAAAAGGCAAATTTGATCCCATCATCGGGGCTACATCTGCGGGAAACGGTGTAATTTGAGTAATTTGTGGTATTGGAAGGAATTAGACAGGCAGCAGACTTTATTTTGAAGACAATGTCTCCCATCAACTCTATGAGAACAGGGCTGTTTTCAAAATATCTGTGTATGAGAAAAATGCTAAATTCTGCCAGTGCTGGACGGATCTCATAATCAAGACTCTACAGGGGGATTAAAAAATACTACAAACATCCATCTGTCTAAGTAAAATGGAATGAGTATCTGTCTGTCTGTTTGTTTGTCATTCGATTTTCTCGACAACCATTCATCTGGGTGTATTGCTGAGGACCCAAAGAAGTGAAGTGTCAAGTATGAGCTCTTGAGATCTATAGGATATATTTATTAACTCCGCCAAGGCCGGAGGCTGAGGAAGGAGGTTATGTTTTCACCGACATTGGTTTGTTTGTTTGTTTGTTTGTTTGTTTGTTTGTCTGTTTGCAGGATTACTCCAAAAGTCTGCGATGGATTTGAATGAAATTCTTTGGAGGGGTGGGGTGTGGCACAACGAACAATCCATTCGATTTTGGTGGTAATCATTATGCAGATAACCACTATAAATGACAAAGTACAGTGCGAAAAATAGGGCTCCCCTGGAAGCTACGGTGTAATTTGAACACTGGAATTTACCATGCATGTTTTTATTGTAAAATATATCCAACATTGAATGACATCAGATCTAAAATGTTATTCCTTCATTTAGCGCATAGATTTCAAAAGTGGCAGAGTAAAAAAAAAAACTTGCCTGAAGTGACAATTAAATAATTTAGTAGAAAAATGTAAATGTAGTAAGTGGGTAAAAGTAAAAGGTTTGCATTAACAAAATGTATTAATTGCATGATAATAGCCTCAATAAACTCTTTAGACTTTATATTAAATGTTTATGTGATGATGAACAGCTGTAGTGGTAAATAAAAGCTTGGGTAAACTTGCTCATTTCAGCATCATGGGCGCAACACATATAAACACTTAACTACCCACACATGCACACACACACACACACACACTTTTATAAAAACACAATCACCCACACAGCAAATTCCTAACCTAAAAACACAGGTGCAGCGGTGGTGCACTGTGGGTGCAGCAGCATGTGACTCCATTGCAGAGCAATGTTTGGAACAAAGCTGTATCAAAGAACGGAGGGATGAAGAGCTGTGTTGTGTAAACTGAACCAAAGCAGAACTATTCTTCAGTATTCTCTTTTTTATTTATGGAGTTGATGCTAAAGCTTTAGCTGCACATAATAATTACACTTTACGGTCTTGTATCTATCTCTGGGATGTCCAAGCTGTCTGACCGCCTCGGTCTTGTCTGTCTGCTGCAATCAACTGCAATCTGTCACTTCTTTTACTGGATACAGTGAAAAGGAGGGTTTGTTTTTTTTCTTCACCTGGCACAAGGTGGTGTGAGCAATCCAAGCACTTTAACATTTTAACATTAGAATAGTATATTGTACAGTATGTATAGTAATCTAATGCAGTGACACTGAGCCCAAGAAAAATTTCCCTAAGGGGACAATAACGTATATTGTATCGTGTTGTATTGTGTCGTGTCATGTCTTGTCTTGTCATATGGTGCCGTTTCATGTCGTGCCGTATTGTGTCGTATCGTGTTGTGTCGTATCGTTTCGTGTCATGTCATGTCGTGTCGTGTCGTATCGTATCGTGTCGTGTCATATCGTGTCGTATCGTATCGTATCGTATCGTGTCGTGTCATATCATATCGTATCATATCGTGTCGTATCGTATCGTGTCGTATCGTGTCGTATCTATCATATCGTATCGTATCGTATCGTATCTATCGTATCGTGTCGTATCGTATCGTATCGTATCTATCATATTGTGTCGTATCGTATCGTATCTATCGTATCGTATCGTATCGTGTTGTATCGTATCATGTCATATCGTATCGTGTCATATCGTATCGTGTCGTGTCATGTCATATCGTGTCGTGTCGTGTCATGTCGTATCGTTTCGTATCGTGTCGTATCGTGTTGTGCCGTGTCATATCGTGTCATATCGTGTTGTATCGTATTGTGTCGTATCATAACATGTAAACTCTGCTAAACATCCCAGGGGAGTATACAGTATGTGCATAAATGCTGTTTCAGATTTTGAGAGTTGGGTAAACACCATTTACAGTACGTGCATCTCTCTCCACTACAACCCTGATAATTATCTTTTGTTAACTGTATTTTATTTTATTTTGCAGAAATAAAACAGAGTATGTAACATTCATTTATTTTAGGGATAAATGCTTCAGTAACGGCCATCATCATCATCATCATCATCATCACCACCACCAGAGTGACAACAGCAACACATCATCTACCCGACACTGCCACTACCACCACCCTGCCTCTATACGCTTCACTGAACACACAGAGATCAAACGGTATCAATGAAACTACCAACACACACACTTTCTTCATTTCTAAACCCCCTCAGCTCTCCGCACTCCATCGGGGATCAAACAAGCTTTCAGGGGAGAGAGCCTTCCAATCCATTACCCGGGAAATTCTAGCGGCCCGGCTTTCGTATTCCAAAGGCTGTCATGGTAACGGAGGAAATCACATTTCTTCATCTCTGTCTCTTTTCCAGATATTTGATATTTGAACCGGCTCAACAGGGTATAAAAAGTACCGCAGCACCAGCTGTCCACTACTGACACGTCTGCACTCGGCTGATAATAAACCCACACACACACACACACACACACACACACACACACACACACACACACACACACACACACACACACACACACACACACAGCTGTATCTGCACACATTGTGGTACAAAGGAGCATTTGTGTTAAGGTATGCAATATCAGAGACAACTGGCATTATGTTTGCCAACAGTTCAGTTACAAAATGATCTCTCTTTCCTTTTTATGTGCCTTGAGTGTTTTTGTGAAGTCTGCTAAATAAAAACAACCACAGGAATTCCACTGTGGATTCCACTTCTCCTCTGAGACTCTCTCTCTCTCTCTCCTATCATCTATGCTCTCCTACTCCATCCATCCATCCATCTGGCCATCTCTGCATTGTGCCGTGCCATGATGGAAACTGCATGTGCAGACTGCAGTGATTGACTGGATCATGTGTTTTGCTGGCAGACACGTATCTGCACAGCAGCTATGTGTGAGATGATGCTGAGCCAGAGTGTGCACACGAGTGTGGTGAAAAAAAACAATGCCGTTTCTGGCCAACTTACTGGCTGACTCCTTGAATCCTTTGGCAGAGTGGACGATCACATGCAGGAAGCCGTACAGGCCAGGAGTCTCCTCATCTGGAAAACAAGCACATAGAACAGTGAGTCCAGTTCCTCGTGTAAATATGGGAACGCACTATTATTTAAAAGTCATTCAGAATCAGAGTTTGTGTACATAAAACAGGGCAAAAATAAACAGACAGAAGAAAGACAGAAAGAAAAAGACAATCGCCCACTGAGCACTACTGTATCATTTCAATCACACTTCTGCTGCGGATCTCATACACCCGAGAAATACTCGTACAGTTAGAAAACAATTGCTGTCCTGTATCATCCTCTGTTTCCCTGACAGTGTAACATCACCTACTGTAGGCTGTAACAGTCTCTTGTCTAATCTCAAGTGTTTTAAAAAAGATAATCAACATGAAGTTGCTCAATGTGGGAGGCATGTGTGCTTTCATTCATTTCAGGTTGGGTGGTCCAAACCTGTGGATAAACACATCATTATTAACATCCAATAACTGTTCTCACCCTTCCAACACCAAGGTACCATTTTATGTTATCATATCACAACCCTTTTTCGTCAGATCGGTATCAGACTTCACATCAACAAGCACAGTCTTTTGCCATAACAAATGAGCTGGCCACTGGAGTGTTGGTTTGTGGGTGGACGTTTGTTGGTTGGCCTAACGTACCCCCCTCCCCCCAAATCCTGTCCCACCGACAGACACATGAAGGGGATGCACTCTTGCTTTGGTTGAGGACTGTGAAGCCTGGCTGTTTCCTGCTAAATAAACTATGATGGAGGACTGTTTGGAGCTCCACTGTAGGCGGCTAAGAGGAGCGACGGGAGTTTCACAGTGAGACGGTTCAGAGGTTCAGCTTTGAGGTGGCCTGTGTGCTGCTTTTGGAGAGAAATTGAGATCTGTTTCCTTTAATTATTATAATGTAACTTGTAAAGATCCATTAACTAATATGTTATAATTGATAACAATCCTACTGTAACAAAGGAGTCATATTAAAGTGTGAGTATTTAAGGGTCCCTGCGATGACATCCATCCTCTCAGCTGTGAGAAACATTCCTTCCCCAGCTGGTCTCCATTTAAACCCCTGCTGTGCTCCTGCTTCACATGTCACTGAGGTCTGTGTTTATGTTTGGAGAGTCTCAAAAGTCTGAGCTGTGTTTTAACACACAGGGATATCACCTCCCTGGGAAGAAAAATCAATAGCGTGAAGCGAAATAATGGACCTGTTTCATGGTTACATGGCAGAAAGGTGTGGGTTAACATACAAGTAAAAACCTCCTGGAGTTCGTCAAAGCAGTTAACGTTATTAACCAAAATATAGTTTAAACATATATATTTTTTGAGAAAAACATGGTGGACCTGAAGGAGAAGTTCATAGTGAGAGGACGTAAAGCAAATCAAATCAATTCTGCTATTGAAAAAATAATGTTATATTGTCTTATATTATTTTCACAACTAAAAACTCAAAATACTATGAACAGGAGACAGTGGCATCTTCGTGATAAGACCTTAAAAAGTGCATTTGAATAACCTCCCATCATGTCCTCTAAGTGTAATGTCAATCGAAGGGATTTGCTTGTTAAATATGATCTCTTTTATCTCCTTTACAGGATGGGAACTATAAATGTGGAGCATTTCAACACCCACAAAGAGGGAAAACTATCAAAACAAAAGGTGCTTTTTGATGTTTCACAGAAAAAATATCACGTACTGTGTATTATCTTATTTACTTATTTTCTTTTTTTCTTAAAAAATGACTCGAACTGATTAATCGATTATCAAAATAGTTGGCGATTAATTTAATAGTTGACAGCTAATCGATTAATCGTTGCAGCTCTAATTTATATTGTAATATTGGACAATTGTAATTGTAATATTCTGTCTATTTGCCTTCTGATTGTGGAGTGTGTCAAATGCATTGACGTAATAGGTCTTTTTAACCCACAGCTGACTGAGATGAGCTGAATGAATGGTTGATTGAACACAACTTCGTTCACACACGTCAGAAGCTCAGCTCGTGTGGTGAAACGTTGGTTTAATTAAACTGCACAGAAAGTGTAAGCTTTAAACTTAGAATCTGAAACATATACATATATAAATGTAAATATATTGTAAATTTATATGAAAGCTTGGAAGTGATGTGTTTTACGTTGGTAGTTTATTTTGAATAATTGAAAGAGGAACTAGGTTATTATTAGCATGAGTACAAAAAGGTCGGAAAAAAAGAGAAAAGGTCACAGTACAATATTTCACTGTTCAGCTGGCAACTGACCAATTTCTATCAAAGTTCACCAGAATGCAAAATCAAAATAAAAAAACAAGAATCCCTCTGATCACTTTAAAGGTATTGGATGTCAAAATAATGGCTCACTAGCACAGAGATACCCTTGTATAGGAGGCAAACATGTTTCTGTATGATGTGAGAAAGATCAAGACAGCGTGCCTTTCAGTGTCTTGAAACCCCTCTAGCTCTGTGGTCTATACGTGTGTGTGTATTGTGAGTGCACGTGAAAGCAGAAACCCTCGTGCCATTCGGGTGGAGATCAGAGTAGGTCGGCCAGATGGCTTTAATGTCACCACCAGCCTCTGAAAGTGGTGCAAGGTGGAGATCTGGAGCAAAAACAAACATATATAGGAGCTTGGAGCTCAGCGCAGGCAACTGCCGCCCGGCACACTGCGTGGCATTGACTGCTACGAGCTAGATGAGAAACATATTGCAACCTACATTCTCTCCTGCAAGGCCCCCCCTCTCTCATTACAGTATGTGGCTTTTTTTTTGTTGCTGAAAGGGTAATAGGCACTTTTGTGTGAATTTAAACTCAAAGCAGAGAGGAAAGGAAGGAGACTTAGTGTGTTTGTGATTGTGGGGGGTGAAAAAAGGAGAAACATACAGAGGAATAAAGAATGTATTGTATGTGAGTGTTTCTTACCGTCTTTGTTACTCGTGACAGGAATGTTGTGGACGGTTCGGAGTTTGAAACAGGAGCTGGTCAGGACCTGGAGCTCCACAGAACTTAATACACACGCCTGGAGATCTGACAAACACACAGCAAACCACATAGCCACGGTCAAACTTTCAATTTTCTGCGGTGCGGTGAGTAAAAAGTGGTTTTAAACCACTTTAAGATGAAGCACATAATGTTGTGCGAGGACAGAAATGGCCAATAGGACATTTATATCAAAGGCCAGTGTTACCTTTCTTCTGGAGTTTCTGGATGCTTTCCTTCCACTCTGCCCTCTCGTAATCGGAGGAGATGAGGAACTGGTAGCTCTAGATTTACACAGAAAAAAACACTGTTAAACACATCTCCTCTGCACTAAAATCATTATTGAAAGAAATTGTTGGTATTGCAAATTCTATACAAAAAGTAGAATCAGAAATGTATCTTAAAACTACTCGAAAAGCCACAATGTCACATTATCTCACACTGTGACAAGAGTTTTATTTTGAAAAAACCTAAATCTAATCCATCAGAGGACTCTTTTGAAAGGTACATGCCTCCCTCTAGTGGTGAGACTTGAGCGCTGCAGCTACATGGATGCAGAGAATGGGACAGGATGGGACTAACACGTTACCTTTCCGTGTTTGTTGTGGATGCGGAAGGGGATGGTGGGGGAGTGCAGGAGCAGCCACGACTCCTGCTCGTTCATCTTCTTCCTCAGGCGCTCCACGCGACTCTGACCCTTCGGTGCTTTCTAAACACACACATGCAAACAAGAAAACAGACATACAGAATCTCATTTAGTCCTGAAACTGATACTATGACTGATAGAGAGAAACATTTATCAAGTACAATACTAAACATTACTATACAGCTGTACAGCCTCTAATAATTGACGAGTTGAAGGGGAGGCTGGAGGGAGATACATGAGGCAACTCTGGACTCCTTCCCAGAGTCATAACTCAAGACAAACCATATTTTTAGATTCAGCATGACTTACACTTTCCATGAATACCGTTATCTACCAATAAACATCCACAAATACACTTAGATATCAGAAAAAAAAGACACTCCATACACTGTAAGTCCAGAACTTGCATGAGAATCATCACGTTTTTAAGTTTTCTTTGGTATCAAAGTAATTCAGTGATAGCTGTCTGTACATTCATGGGTACACTGCAATCATGAACTGCTAATTGATCATTCGGCATGCTTTAAATGCTGCCAATTCACCAAACTGTAAACAAATGTAGGCTAAAAAAAAGGGGGGCTCAGGTTGTAACCCAGAGCTAACTAACTGTATACTTCCTCTTTACATTCCTGAATGACTTTGAGTTATTTGATTGTTGGTAAAATAAGAAAAAGAAAAGAAAAGATAATCCCCAGATTGAGAATAATTGGTTTACTTTTGCCATAAACATACAAAATGAAGCAAACATTAATCATTATTTGTGAAATAGCGAAGCTTTTCTTACAGCAAAATATGAGGCTATTTTCTAGGGCTGTCAAAGTTAACGTGATAATAACGCAAATTTGTTTTAACGCCACTAATTTCTTTAACGCATTAACGCAATTTGTGATTATTAGGTTATAGCGGGCTCAGTTTTAAAACTAGAGTGAAGATACTGGCATCATATGAAACTAGAAAACCTAAAGAATCTTGTCGCGAAAGAGGTTAAATAACGCTCCAAACGTACGCTAAATTCTGGCGAGGAAAAACTGGCATGGCCATTCTCATTCATGACCTCTGACCTCAAGATATGTGAATGAAAATGGTATCACTTTATGATAATCACATGCAGTTTTGGGCAAGCCAAAGTCAAATCAGCACACTGACACACTGACAGCTGTTGTTGCCTGTTGGGCTGCAGTTTGCCATGTTATGATTTGAGCATATTTCTATGCTAAATGTAATAATAACAAATGTAATTAAATATTTGTCATTGTTTTGTGTTGGTAACTGATTTCCAATAATAAATATATACATATATTTGCATAAAGCAGCATATTTGCCCACTTCCATATTGATATCAGCATTAAATACTTGACAAATCTCCCTTTAAGGTACATATTGAACAGATATTAACAGAATTTGCGATTCATTCTTGATTAATTGCGATTAACTATGGATAATTGTGCAATTAATCGTGATTAAATATTTTAATCAATTGACAGCCCTAATCTTTTAATTTTAATATATCTGAAAAGATTTTGGGATTCTTTGAGTTAACAGTTGGTTTTGTATGTCTCCTGAGGCTTATCGACATCTGTATGAATGTTAAGTTTTTCTCCACTCTCTATTATTTTAAATTGTAATAGGAGACTGTAACATCATTGCAATGTGAGTGGAATATTTGTGCATCCACATCTGACGTCTGTTGGATGCTGGATGATAAAAAAACATATTGAAATGAAACAAATGTCAAGTTGTTATCCAACAACAGGAACAACTTTCAATATGATGGAGTATTACACTGAATAATCATAAGTATATTATCAGATAAAACCATGGTGTTTATAGTTTACACACTATTTTATAGTGAACTAATAAAATTAGAACTAAATGTTTTATGACTAATATGTCCATTACTCTTCTCAGCATGGTATTGGCTTATATTTCCTATTTTCCAAAGAAAAAGGACTGTAGATAAGCCTCTGAAAATGGGCGGCGTGCTGTAAGAGTCTTTTTATATAATTCAGCTTCTTGTCAGTATTGAAGGAAAACACATACACACATCCTTCCAGCCCTCAGTAGGAAGCTGTGAGTCAGAGCCTGGATACAATCAGCTGGATCTCTCACTGCCCTGGCCGCCTCCGACTCTAAATACCAGCCGTGGTCACTCGCTGTGCCCCGGCTGGGCGAGTTTAACGCCGTGAGAGGGGAATAACAGGAACTCTCTGCTCCTGAAGCCTTCGGTGAGTCTCAGCCAGGGGCGTGGGGGTGTTACTGTTCACACTGGGAACTGTTCGAGGCTTCTAGCATCTTTTTTTTTTAACCTCTGTCATTAACCAAATGTTTCAGCACTGAGAGGAAGAGACAAGAAAGGCTGATGGAATAGCAAAAATGTGCCAGCATAAGTGTGATGTAGCACTTTGATCACAGATTCAAATCACAGTAACAATGTGGATTAGGAGGGACTTATTCTTTTATATAAGAAAGGGTTAAGTTTCATGTTTTTCCCCAGTGTGAAGATCTATTTTTACATTTTTGATGACACTTTTTTCTTATTAAACACATTAAAACTTTCCATGACCCCGTCTAAGACAAACAAAGATGTGGGTGACTACTGAGTTAAACGGAAGGAGCCGTGTTTCCAGTAAGGAATCACAGATATGGGGGAGTCTTCCATGAAAGTCTGCGTATGTCATTATAAATAAAAACAGCAGATGGCTATCTAAGCTTCACAGAACACATTAGTCAAAACTTCCCTCCTGAGTCACTTGTATGTGTTTGTGTTTCTTATAACAATAGGAACCCAGCTAATTTAAGGAACCCTGGAATATCCAGCTCAGAGGAAAAAAGTTTCCCATGCTAGTAAGAACCAACAGGATTACCTTCTCTTTCTGTATCTCACTCTTTAAGACTGAGATCTTGATCTTCATTTCCTCGATCTCGTGCTCCGGGAGGACCTGGATACTGGGGCAAGAGTCGGAGTCGTCCAGGGTCTGGAAGGTCAAGTCCGCCAGGGGGATGTACCACTTGCACTCGTACTGCTGATGGCGACTGCAGGTGGACAGAGAGGGAAAGGATGGAAGGACGGGAAGATGTAGGGATTCAGAAGGAGAATATGAAACACAGTTAGTCAAAGAATCAGACAATAAATCCTTCCTCCTTCACCAAATCAGTTGAGGACACCAAAAGCTGTAAAGATAAGCTGTTAAGTGAAAAAACATCATTGTAACTACATTCACAAATTAATAGAAAATTTTCCAACAAATTAAGTCTGTCCAGATGGCCGTTTACCAGACATGAAAAATTCAAAATGTGCCCAAATATAGCTGTCATGATTTAAAGGTACAGTGTGTAGGATCTAGCGGTGAGGTTGCAGATTGCAAGCAGCTGAAACTTCTCCCGTGTGCCAAGCGTGAAGGAGAACTATGGTGGCCGACGCGAAAACGCGAATGGCCCTATCTAGAGGCGGTTTTCGGTTTGTCCATTCTGGGCTAGTGTAGAAACATGGCGGTCGGCTCCATGAAGAGGACACACTCCATATGAAGCTTAAAAATGCCATAATGAATATATTCCTAGTAAGAGATGATTACATTTGTCACTGTGTAAAGATATGACTGTAATGGATACACATCATCACGATAAAAAAGTTAAACATACAACACAAACAGGACTGCATTTAAGGTCATACTCTTAAAAGGCGTGCTCATTTGACTTCAGGACTAATTTGGATCTGAACACATCAAAATAAGGAATAATGTTCACGTTGTCACGATGCTAGATGAATGAAAATGTTGCACGCTCAGCAGAGTGCTGCTTCCACTAGGGTTGAGAGGAGATTGATTTGCATTGTCACTAATGAGGCTTTCATTAGCATTCCTGCGGGCTGCACAGTCAACTCATTACCGGTGCGACACCTTCATCAGGAGGCCAATTTGAGTAGCTTGATAATGAGAATCCACACTGGAAACTAAAATCTTCATTTAAAGGGTAACTTTGGTATTTTTCAACCTATTTTCCCATGGTTTTGTGTCTAACTGACTAATACGAACAACAATTTCTGAAATTGGTCCAGTGTTGAGGGAGAGCGCTGCAGACAGCAGCTGCTCGTGGGCTGCAATGTAATCCTATTGGGGCAAGCTGGCACCGTCATTTACGTCCACTAATAGTGCTTGTTTTTGCCAAGACAGGCTCTGATTGTTGTCATAAGTGTCTGACATTATGGAAAGAGTCTCGCTCAGGGAGAAGCCTCCTTCTGAAATCTGGCAAGGTGACGTGTTGAAGACAACGGTGGAATAAATCCAATGTGGAAACAGAGAGGCAGCCGGGCAGAGTCTGTTGTGTTGGAGTACAGGAAGCGTGGCTTAGTGTTATCTAAAAGATTTTCAATGTCAGGGCTGAATATTTAGACGATTTCATGACAATGTGGACGAGGCCTTTGAATTTAATGGCCGCCTGTATTTATTAGAGCCGGAGTATACGGATATTCAGATTTCACAATGAGACTTCTCCTTGAGCGGGACCTGGACACAATAACAAACAGACCAAGATCAAGTGAAAGGTCAGAAAAAGGTTTAATTTCTCTGTAGGGTCCTTTCCATAATGTCAGCCACTTGTAATAACAATCTGAGCCCGTCAGTGACAAAAACAAACACTTTAGTAGATGTAACGTTACATTGACGCTGCTCGCTTGCAGTTACAGTGTTATCCCTCAACAATGGACCAATTTAAAAAATTGATGTCCCCATTAATCACTTAGACACAAAAACATGGGAAAATAGGGTCCAGGTTAAAAAATACAGAAGTTACCCTTTAAGAGCATCAACAAGTTTAGCCTAAAATAAATGATCTGATGGCTGTGCACAGGATGGTTTTAGAGGGGAAAAGGGGTATTTTCTGCTTCATACCAAAAAGAGGAACACAGATGTAAAATTACTAGTCTGCATTTCGCTGTCACTGTCGGCAGCACAGGAGAGAAGGGCTGTTCATTTCTTTATCATCCAACTACTTTAATTTTGACACCCCTTGAAGCCATTCCTGAGCCTCTGATCTCTTGTTCCTCTCCATTATCAAACCCTTTGTGTCTCAACACTCTCTCGTCTTTCGGGAAATCTTTTTGTTTTACAGACCAACCATTAATTTTCTTTCTAGTGCGCTCTTTGCACTGCTTACAGCTGATCGAGTCACACTTACACACAGCCTTGCAGATATTGCATACAGATACATATATTGCTATATATTACTATTCTATTTTTCTATTTCTATTTTATAAACAAATAAAAGGGTGAAGCTCAAGTAGACACATAACTGAATAGAATATGAATACATCATCATATCCAATCTCCTAGCCCTTTAGTAACAATGGTGGAATATACATAAAGAAAATGATTAAATACTGTATGTATTCAGGAAGTGGGTGGTGTGGCAGCGGAGTCAATGTAAATATGACTAATCCCAAAATGATTGAATGGAGATAATCACTGGATACAGTGGGATTAAGGATCCTCGGTGACTTAACCCAAGGTGACTGAGTTTCTGGATGGTTGCGCTGCTTTAACTGTGTGTGTGTAGCCTGTAGGCGGCACGCTTAGATAATGATCTAGACCATAATAGTCTCATTTACAGGTCTGGTAGTTATGGCAACACTGTGTGTTCCTCCAAGTGGCTGCAAATGACACAGGCAAACGGTGAATGTCAACCTAAATAAGATCCAATCAGGCCAACAGCTGCCGCCACGCTGACAAGGCGAGCGACGTGCAATCTTGTAAATGTGACACTTAATCTATGTACGTGTGTCACATTCTGTGTCAAGCCACACAACACACACACACACACACATGACCACAATCTCTCCGTTTTGTGTCGCCCTCTCTTCACTTTGCCTCCAGCTCAAACTGGTTGCTTCCTGAAACTAACCCTTCTGATTGTGCGCACACATTTTCTTGAATAACACCTTCATCCTCACTCTCTCCTCCACTCTCCAAAATACCAGAGGCAAAAATGCCTGCTAGCCTTTCTCTTTGTTAGTGAGGCTTCAGAAAGCCCTCCTGCTTTGTAGAGCCAGGAACAGAAAGAGTGACAGGATATTGTGTAAAGTGCCGGTGTCATCCTTTTCATCCGTTTTGCTGTCGGGGGTTGACGTGCTGATGTGGAAGGCAAAATGAATGGCGTACAGATGGAAACATAGAGAGGGTAATCCTAAATGTTATGATACTGTGGATGGGGGGGTGAGGAGGGGAGGTGAAGTGGACTCACCCCACGGCCGTCTTCTTCATCTTGGCACACAGCAGCAGATCGGTGAAGAGGAAGACGTGCCGAAGCTTCCTGGAGCTTTCCGACACCTCCACCAGGAAGCCATCCTTCACCAGCTGACGAGCCTACGACGAGAACACCCGATGTCACTTCTTGTTGTCCCACCAAACACATAGCTACACAATGTTGATAAACTCGATACAGCAAACAAAGTGAAAAACTGTGGAAAAACTACCACGGTTCCAAGGAGATCAACACATTTTGTTATTGTATCCACTTGGATTGTAACTGTTACCTTGTTCAAATTACGGCTGCATTGATTTCTACAAGGTCAGTGAAAAATGATCAAAACACACCAACTCTAAAATCACAACACTGGCTCCCAATCAGCCCTGCAGTCACTTTGCAAATATATGTATTAGTTAAGTGTTTCATAAAGGCCTGAGAGTTACATATTGCTCTCATTTATTAGATGTTTCTTAGACATAACCGATTTTACACATCAAAGAGTTGTTTACAGGTCATGGGGAGTACTATTGCATTTGTGATAAAAGTTATATAAAGCCTTTTGTGGCTCCAGAGGGAGCTGTGTGAAGTCTGATAAGAAGACTACAAGATGACAAGTTAGAATAAAACAAATCTGGGGGTGTGGAGTTACAAAGAAGCGAGCTTACCAGACCTATGTAGCCTCACTCCTCCTCTCTGCTGCAGGCTTTATTAGCCGTGACTAGCATAACACACATGAATCTCTGACCAAACTGTTGCCGGTTGAGTTGCATTGTGGGCAATGTAGCTGCCGGATTTTGACAAGGAGGAAGAATGTGTGGAATGTGTTCTGCTGCATCAATTTTGATTTTTTTTTTTTTTGTGCCGACCATTGTGAGCCCGACAATGTTATAGGAGTGCAATGCTAAATTGGCGTACTCTTAAAGGGGAACATCACCCAAACTAAGAAATGTTATTTCCATGGCATTGTGAAGTTCAATCAGTATTTGTGACCATGAGCTCCTCTCTCTCTCAAAGCCAGAAACCAGAGAAGGAAGTCTCAAACTTGTGATGTCATAGGGTATAAAGTCTTGAGCTGCTGATTTTGTGGACCCACAGAAGGTATGTTTTCTTTTTTTATACCCAAATGAGCTTTATTCTATTGTTGTGATCTCAGTTGTGAAACAGAAGACGTTCCCATATACTCAGAAATTACCCTAGGTGCTCTCCACACTTTATACCTTATGACATCACAAGTTTGAGTTTTAGGATTTTTGGATTTGGGAGAGAGTTGTTTATGTTTACTAATATATTTGGACTGTCTTAGACCATAGGAATTACATGTGTGAATTTTGAGAATGGGCGTAGTTCCCCTTTAAGGATGCACACAATATTTTGGTGAGAAACAAGGAATGTAAACATAACTGTTGTTTACAACAAGAAAACTCCACAGGGCACCTAATATTCAAACTTTCTTATAAACTCTTTCACAATTTACTTTTTTTTTCCACTAGAAGTTATAAAATCATCAATATGTCTAATTGCATAAAATATGTTCTATATGTAAGCCTGAATTTATTTTTGAAATCCTTTTATGCAGAGTCTTAATATTTACTCAAAACACAAAACAATACACACTACTTCAGGAAAAGAAAAGACATACGACAGGAAGATTAGGGCTGTGTATTGGCAATAATCTGGTGATATGATACGTATCGTGATACGATTCAATATTCTGTAAGCAGGGCGATATATTGTGATTTTTAAAATCTAATTATAGGAAAACTGTCATAGTATAAAGAACACACCATCATATGTATGAAATAGTAAAAAAGTAGTAAAAAAATATTTTTTATGCCATCAGAACAGTAGGATCTGCATTTGCATTTATCACAGCCGCTGTAACATCCACATCATAGCACTACTTTGAGAGGGCACACACACCGAGAGGCTGCATCTCTTTGCAAATGAAATACAGTATTGACTGAGTTAATCCGTCCATGTAAACTATTAATTACAAATCAATAGTGTTTTTGAGAATCGATACAGTATCACAAATCCTAATACTTTCTTACACCCCTAAGGACGATATTTACTGATTTGAATACACCTCAGTCAGAGGAGGCATATATATCAGTATTATCACTGGCTGCCTTCCTACATGTAGAGTTGTTTTCTTCCATCCAGGGTCACTCTCTCCTTGCACCAAATGACACAGCACCTAACTTCAAAGTCAGTTATCCGTACATTCGTCTTTTTGTCATTCATACTTAGCGAAAGAGGGTAGTCATTTACCTCTCCCTTGGGCGTGGTCACAGCAGTCCTGCGAGGGTCGATCTCCTCGTTGATGGAGGAGAGGAAATTCTGAGATATCCTCAGAGCGTCCTGCAGGAGGGGGAAGTCTGGGTGGTCCTTAGGAGTGTGTTTCAGCAGGTCCTGCAACACATCCACAAACACGCGTGGTCACATAGATGCACAAAGTCACGACTTGTGCTTCGAAACGGAAAACTTTATTGTACTGTGAAATAATCGTTGGTGCAATAATGTAAAAATGTCTTATCGCTAGAATTCCATTTTCACTTCCTCACAAAAAATCCATCCAAGCATAAGCAGAAGCTCTGATTGAATCCTGTCTTCTTATTCAAAACATAATTGCACTGCGCATACACAGCTTTCTTATTGAATACTGAAGTGATCTCTTGAAATCTCATTTCCTTGTTTTTATTGAAGCTGCCCTCATCGGTATAGCAGAATGATGAACAGGACAGCTGACAACAGAGGCTTTGAGATGCCGTCTTGCTTCCAAAACAAACACCGCCAATTTTCACCGCCTCTTCGTTTGCATGAATGACGGGTACATGACCTTTGTGGAAACACACACACTAGCCGCCTCGGATGCACTGGTCATGTTGTTCTGACAGCTTTATGCAAACGTAGTCATGCAATAAACTCCTGTAATGCAACTCGACACTTCCAGGCATCTCTCTGCTCACTTGATTGGCAGTTTCCACTTAATTATTACTCATCCAAAGAGGAAGGCTTATTTAGGTTGGGAGGACACTGTGATAAACAACAAAAAGCAGACTTTGATTTTTCAACCAAGATTTAACCCTAAGAGACCCACTTAGACATGTTTTGGTCCTTTTTTAGGAGAGACAGGGGGTCTTTAGGGGGAGATAGCAGGTCAGCAGTAGAGGTCACATAGAAGTGGTGTACATCATCTGAAAGCTGGGAACCTGAAGATTAATTTGAGATGCTGTTCAGCACTGTGTGTCAAGTTGTTCTAGTCATAAATCAGAAATAAACATGAATTACTTAATTGAAATAAATTGTGAAAGTGTATAAGGGCTTAGAACATTATGATAGAAGTCACACTAATGTCTCATACGTTGCTGCTGCAATTTTGGTTACCATTTGTTACACAGATTTGGTGCTAAATTTAACCATTTTTTACCATTCGAGAATTGATAAAAAATGATCATTTATTTTCCCTTGCCAAAATTTAGCCTAACTTTTTTTTTTAATTAGCCTACAAGCTAGCATGACATGGTCGGTGCCAATAGATTCCTATGTTTTCTATTTTCATATGATACCAGTATTTTCACTCTAGCTTTAAGACTAAGCCTGCTACAGCCTCTTAAAGACAGTAATGTCAGTTACAATCCGGGTCTGAAATGGGATCTAGAGAGTTGAAATTTGACTTTCAAGGATGGATTTGCTGTGAGGAATGTAGAGCATAAATCTTTTTAGTACAAACTGTTTATTGTTTATTCGGTTTTGAGTGTGTGTGTGTGTGTGAGAGTGAGAGTGAGAGCTTAGTATGTTTTTAATGCAAATTAATAACCTGAAAAGTTAACTAATACTGTCAAATAAATGTAGTGGAATAAAGAGTACAATATTTCAATAGAATAAGAATAAAGTAGCATGAAAATTAAATATCAAAATAAATTACAAGTACCTCAAAGTTGTGGTTTTATTTGCCCATGTTTTGAGATATCTGTCTCATAGACTTCTGTCTCCACACAAATACAATGGAAGTGAATGGAGTCTAAAAATGACATTTATCAAATTTAGCAGCAGCATCTCCAGAATCTGCTGCTGCTAAATCAGTGTCCTGTTTTTCTGTAATTTAGGTGAAATGATCCTTTAAAGCCGTGGGAGTGTAAGCGGGCGTACTCACATGAAGGACCAGGGTGCTTCTGGTAACGCGGTCAATTGGCTTGTAAAGGAGAGCTGTGGAGAGAGAAGAGGAGGGATCTGAGTCAGAGTAGCTCACACACAAGTCTATACAGTACACGCAGAAACACACACACATTCACACAGAGGAGGTCACAGCTCCACGCCTGGAACAAGGACAAACACTCTGCTCACGCTGAGCTCTCACAGGGTTGAACACGGCACCTATAGTCCGACTGATGATATGATTCTGGGGTTGAAGCCATTCAACTTACAGTAATGACATCAAGCAGCCACACTGCCAGAGTGTCTTTTAGCAATACATGCAGCTGACCCTGACCTTTGACCTCCCTGTGAAGGGGAGCAAGTGAAAAGACAGTTTGTGGGGATCAACAGGGGATCATTTTATTGTTATACTTCTAAAGCGGTTCTGACTGTATGTGTGTTAATTAGGGCTGTCAGTGGATTAAAATATTTAATCGCGATTAATCACATGATTGTCCATAATTAATGGCGATTAATCGCAAATTAAATTACACATTCATACACTGATGGTAGAGGCTGCTATGCAAGGTGCCAACCGGTAAAGGGGGAGACTCGTGGGTACCCATGGACCCATTTTCAGTCACATATCTTGATGTCAGAGGTCAAGGAACCCCCTTTGAAAATGGCCTTGCCAGTTTTCCCTCACCAACATTTAGCATACTGTAGGTTTGGAGCCTTATTTAACCTCTAACTTTCAAATTAAAGCCCGCTACAAAATCAATTGTGTTAATGCATAAAAGAATTTGCTGGCGTTAAAACGAATTTTGCGTTATTATCGCATTAACTTTGACAGCCCTCTAGATTGAAGGTGGGGGAATTCAGCAGTTTGTTCTGCACAATGAAGGGTCGGATGCACGGATGAAGACACACACACACACACACACACACACACAGGAGTCTGCAGGCAGGCTGTTTAACATGCAGTCCATCTCCTGGGTTAATGCTGCAGCCTCCTATTGGCTCTGAAACAGTTTCCTTCCTCTGCATATTTAGGCTGCTACTAGGTAAACTACAGCCTGCCTGGACGCTGGACTTTAAGAGACTCTCTCTGAAACACACAAACATAAACAGCCCAAACAAAAGCACATATACATAGAAAGTACAATAAGACAGCCGCATGACCAAATGCCACCACTCCTGTTTAAGCCTGCTCCGCCACACTTGGCTGGTTACCCCGGGGAGGGCTTTGCTGCTGAGGTGGTGTGAACAGCGGCAGGTCTGACATACATGTCAGCTCCAGGTGAGAGACTCCCACAGATAGGACAGAGGGAAAGACGGAAAGAAAGTGACACAAAGGAGATGGGCGGCGGGCAAGTTGGCAGATGTGAGAACCCCTGGGGAGAGACGAATAAGAAGCAAACACACGTATAGATGTAAAAGAAGAGAAGAGAGAGCGGGAGGTTGAAGGAGAGGACTTTTATTCTTTCCTCTGTCAGACCTGGATGTAATGAAACGTCAAAAACGTCTCAAGGTCTCAAAATAATAATGCCACCGGTGTCACGAAGCATTGTGGAAAAAAAAAAAGTATAATAATGCTCTGCACATGTACTCAGAAAGAAAAAAAAATAAGGGTATGCAATAAAAACAAACCAGATCTGCAAGGGCATAGAAATCTGGAAACCAGCCGACAATGTTCCACTCAGTGATCAAGCTAATCTCCATTTATTATAGAGCAGATTTAAAGTGACTGATTCTTAAACCGAAAAAGGGTGAGAAAAGCTAGCCAAGTGAAACAGAGAGAAGTGCCTTCTGTATGCAGGGCAGGTCGTCCCAGTCAGACAGACCGTGCTCTGCTCCCACAGAGAGGTAGAAACAGTGCTACATTATCTGTTTAAACCAGTGAACACTGCTCCCATCAACTGTACAGTTATACAGACATGACGTCTCTCTCTCCTTCTCTCCTCCTGCGCTCTCTCTTTCTTCTCGTCTCCTCCTTCGACTAACAAAAATGAAAGGGGCGAGAGCAGAAACCTACAGGGAACATGTTCTGATCTACTGACGAGGCTTGTCATATTAAACTTTACACGCTCTCATATGCTCAAACATACATACACACACACACACACATATACACTCTGTACTACTGTATAAAACCAAAGGGAATCTTCTAGAGGGAACTTGCTGATGCTCTTTGAAGTTTCTCCACCCTCTGGTCATTAATAATGAGCCCTCCATCAATGGTCCTGGTTCGCTGAACCACTACCGCTACCTCCCCGGAGGATTTACTACATGACCTGCGCTGACTACAAGGGGCTGCCAGCACCTCTAATTATGTGTGTGTGTGTGTGCAGGTTTGTATTCACCTCAAGTGCAGCTAACTTCAGGAAAGTTTAGGTGACTTTAGGATACCTTGGCTACTATTCAAGTTTCAGGTTTCAGTACAGTACATTTAAGGACACCAGTTGTGAGTTTGCTGGTTGTATAAGTCAGTACATCTGTAGCTGCATTGATAATTCATAGCCTACTTTGTGCTGCATGTCTGAAATTCTATTGCACCTTTGGAAACAAGAGTCTACAGCCATACTAGCCGCTTTGTGAGGCTGTACTTCTGCACAGTGATACTTTGGGCTAAATGGTTAACATCAGCATGCTGACATGTTAATGTTAAGCAGGTATAATAAATACCAAAGATGCTCTATAACAAACAAAGATGACGCATTACAAGCTCTGCCAATGGTTTGAAATGGTATACACCTTGTGTCTCCTAAACGGGCGTGGTCATGGTGTGTTCTGCTAAGCAGATGATAGCAGAGGTTATATTTGCATAATATATTTATATTTCCTTTTGCTAACATTAGATATTTACACAGCTAACAGCCACATTTAGCATTACGAAAATTAGTTAGCTAGGGCTTTAGGGAATGTTAGCTGTCAGATCTTGCCAGAGTGTGATGCTGAGACAGAGAAAGTTCTCAAACAGAGTTAATTTTCTCCTGATTTGTCCATCTGACAAATGCAATTTTAGTGTCAGGATGTTCAGAAGATATGTGGCTCGTGAAAAATGGGTCCAGTATTTACTTTGGTGACCGTGGGGCGAAAGAATCGGTCATAATCTGTGTTCACGTTCACTTCTCCCATTGGAGTCAATGGACTCTGGACATGTCGCTAGTCTCTTATAGGGGGCGGGACAGTGACAAAATCCATGTGACACAGATACAGGAAACTGACTCAGTGCACTGTTGTTTCTGTAAATATCATGTACACCAGTTTAGCATGTTAGCATGCTAACACTTGCTAATTAGCTTTAAACACAAAGTACAGTTGAGGCTGATGAGAATGTCATTATTTTTGCAGCTGTGTGGTCATAAACCAAAGTATTGGACAGATTTTGACCTGATGATGGAGCTAGATGGAAAGTTAAGGGATCACCAAAGTCGGTATGATTCATCCTCTGAGGACCATGAACGCCTGTATGAAATCTCCTGGCGATCCATCAAATCGTTGTTGAGATATTTCGGTCTGGACGAGGTCACACGATGGTTACAGAAAGCTCAATAACACCTTTTACCGTAAAGTTCAAAGTCCAGTCAGGACGAGAGAGGATGAGAAGACAGAGAGGAAATCAGACAGAGAGAGGCGGATTATTGGAAGTCGATGACCCGTTGCAGCGAGGTGCATCTCATTGGTCCTGTTCTCAAGGTCGCCTTGACGACTTAGCTGACGTACAGATAGTTCATCTTTGGAGGGGATGGACCATGTGGGCAATGTCTTTGAACAACAACAGACACACTGCACGGGTCTACAGCTAGGACACGGAGACTGCCAGCTTTATTTGGAAAGACCCTCAGCCGCCAATGTTGGGCATGAGCTGTGACGGAGGACGACGAGGACAGAATGCGAGAGCGATAGGAGAGGGGAGATAAATGACAGATAGGGAGAGGGCATGAACGGATTAAGAAAATAGATGGAAAGTGGTCGCGCTGGGGAGCAAGAGCCCCAATTTACATGTAAAACAGGATGTCAGATGCTTGTTTGATTTAATACTATTTGCATCCATTCATTAGGAGGTGGCAAGCAGATGAAACATTGAGCTACACTATGTGCAAACAAACTGACAAATTGACTTATTTCAATGAAGAAAATACAAAAAAGCCCATGTCAGTTTAAGGCGAGAAGGATGGATGAATGAGTACAGGGAAGAAAGCGTGATAAAAGACATTACGGAGAGAGAAGAAAGAGGAGGCGGCAGTTTAATTCAGAGTCGAGCTGGAGAAATCCCTCGACTACCTCGCCAGGTAATTACGGAACCGCAATACAAACAGTAATCAAAGCAACTGCCCTGGGTGCTGACTAACGTTGATTGTTGAGGGAATATGACACTAGCTTCACGCTACTTAACTACCCTGGTAACCTGTGGTACAGCAAACCAATCATATAGTAGCTTCATGTAATATAGTGCAGTTTCAAGATGAGAAACTAATGGGATTATATTGTATAACAAACCAGTATCCTCATTTACGGTGCATAAATTAACAGACACTTCACAGGTACATGATGCTGGAAATTGACACACACACATGAACACTCACCCACCCTTCTCTGACAAAGCCACACCATTTGCTCACTCATCGTGTGTATTATTGCATAATTTGGACAAGCCACAACATTTCATTATTTCCCATGCAGCAAGAGGTTCAGTTGTGCCAAAATCCCCAAAAAACAGTTTAAGTATGCAAGACACCAGCAGAGCACAGGCTCCCCAATACACACACTCATTAACTCACACACAGATCAGACTTGTTCCGATCGTCTGGCGATAAGTATTCTCTACGATGAGGAGCAGTCTGGGGCCAGCAGTCCTAATACAGACTAAACGTGCTCTGCTTTTAAACACACACACACACACACACAAAAAAGCTGCTGTCCTCTTGTATTTTCTTTATGTTAAAAAGACATGAACAACTGGAGTCTGCCGGTCCCGGTGAGCTGCATATTCCCAGAGGATCAATACTCAGCAAGCACACAAAAGCTCCAACACTTTACCTCATTACATGGGCTACGGCACATAAATGTAGAGAGAAAAATGCTAAATCACCAGCATGCAGCTGCTATTTGAGCATCTTAAGCATCAGTTCACAAAGCTTCAAATATCCCAAATCAATCTGACAGCTCATCAATAACTGTCCCAACTTCACAGCAAACACGATAAACTACCAATCTACCAAAGAATCAACGCAGACGACTTCCTGGCTCGTAGAAAAATGACAGGAAAAAAAAACAACACTCCCAAGTTGCCTACATGGAACGGCAGCAGCGCGTTATCATGCAGTCGTTACCGTATGTGCAGTTACAACACAGTCTGAGGACCAGAAGCACCTCCATATCCTTCATCTCCTCACTCTGTTCTCCTGCTCACTGCCTCCTCTCCCAGGCAGAGACAGAGAGAGATGGAGAGAGAGAGAGAGAGAGTGTGCGTGTGTGTGTGTGTGTGTGTGTGTGTGTGTGTGTGTGTGTGTGTGTGAGTGCTCACACATGTGCCAGTTTGCCTCCCAAAGCCCGCCACTGCATACACAAGTAGAAGGGGGCAGGACTGGAGTCTTAAAGCAGCAAGCTATCCTAGACAGACATACACCCACACACATACTAATAGACACACATAGACAAGAACAAGAATGCACACATGCGCTTACCTTCCATTGAGACCGATGTGGTACAATCTTTGGAGTCTTTAGGACCTTTTACTTTGAGGTTCTGAAAGGAACAGAACGATCAATTGAATTAATTATACACACACAACCACGCTCTCGCTCACACACACACACACACACTCTCTCTATTGCTCTCTACTTGCTTGGCTGAGGCTGGTAGAACTAATGAAGACGTATAGGGTCACTGCAGCAGACTGAAACAGCTAAAAGAGGCTGAACCATGCACCCATCACAAATTTAAAATCACAGTAAATTATAATAATAGAATAATTTTAATTAAAGGAATACTTCACCCAAAAAAATTAACATTTGTATATCAGTGACTCAACTCGTGTTACCTTGAATTCTTGAAGAAACCTAAATTCTTGCATGCCTCCACAGTGAACAGAGAATCCAAGAATGGAGGAAAGTCTTGATGAATTTAAGTAAATGGGGGTCGCGCTTAACAACAGTAAAACTTCCATTAACAAACTGTCACACAACTCGTGCAGTATAATCCAAGTCTCATTTATCCAGTCGTATGCTCACTACTTGCTACTTCGCTAAAACCTTAGTATTTAAAACACTTCGGACTTGCACGGACGAGTAGTGTGCCAGCACAAGTTTATGCGGAAGTGTTTTAAGGTTTTAGGTTTTTAGCGAAGATACATGTGTTTGGGAAGTAGTGAGCATACGACATGGATAAATGAGACTTGGATTACCGTATACGGCACAAGTTGTGTCAGAGTTTGTAAACGGATAATAGTTTTACTGTTGTTAAACGCTGCCCCCATTTACATCAATGCATCAAGACTATTCTCCATTTTTGATTCTCCATTCACTGTGGAGGCATGCGAGAAAAACAAAGTTTTCTTCAAGAGTTCAAGGTAACACAGGCTGAACAGTTCATATACAAATGGTCATTTTGTGGGTAAAGTATTCCTTTAAGGTTTTGATTAAAACCCCTAATCAAGTTTCAGTCATGTATCCTGCTGTGCATTGTACTTGGATAAGTGTTACGGCAGGGCTTTGTTTTGGAAAATGACCAGAGAGTGTAATCTACTGATAAATATATGGTGCATGTTTATGTAACTTTTCATGCTAGCAGTCTGTGAATGTTCCATAATGCTAGTGTACCACCAGTGGGTAGTGAAAGGTCACAAACATAACAGGAAAAGGAGGGTTTTATATTTAGAAATAAAAGTGACTAATACCAACATGGCATTTAAACATATAGATTGTAAGGTGGTCAAGTATTCCCAATGCTTGATGATTTCCATGACTATAGTAAATCTGTTGCCTCCGTATGTTTGTTCAAGGTACAGTACATTTACCAAAAGATAGAATCTAACTATCTTTTGTGCAAATTTCATGTGCACAGCCATGTACAAAGCCAGCATGGAAACAAGGGAGTGAGAGTGGGTTATCACTTCCATCACAGATGTTTCGTTAATTAACATCTATAACACCTTCAAAGCAATCAGAAGGATTTTAGCACCCCAGAACACCGCCCATCCTCCACATCAGCTCTCCATACTAAACATATTATCCACCTTGCTGCAACCGTGTGTGTTGAGGTACAGTAGTCCAAACCTTCTGTTGTGAATTGCTCTGCTCATGTGTCCAGACACTAATAAGCTTAAAAATGTGAAGTATATTTTAACATTGATATACTGTATATGTTAATGATGGTTCAAACTAGTGTTCCTCAAAATAAGACCACATTTCCCATAAACACGGTTGACTTCCTGTCAAAAAGAGGATGTTCCAACCCGCATTGCTTCGCCTCTGTTGTTGTGTGTACTGAAGAGGATTGGCGCACTGGTTTAAGACACTTGAGACTAAATAATAGATTGGTTTATTGTTTGATTCACCTAGTATAAAGTTTGTCATGGGTGTAAACCGACAGTAAATATAGTTACAGATTTTCCCCCATAAGCTTCATTGGGACAGGTTGTAGTGTAGTTATTTTAACCCAAACCACAATCTTTTCCTAAACCTAACCAAGTTGTTTCCTGTGAAGACTGAAGTTTATTTTGAAAAGACTATATTCATGTAACAAGCTGGACATTTGTAGGGAAACGCATGAAAAATGAGGAATAACTTTTCGTAAGAAATTATACGAGGATATGTTGATTGGGGCAGAACAGAGAAAAAAGTTCTGTACTGGAAAGCATTTGTCTCAGCATTTTTTTGCATTTATGCTCGTGTGATGTTAAAATGCAACACATATAGACTTTGATTATGTGACAAAATGACACCCAACTCCTCATATTACAAAAACAAAGAGCCCACAATCTAATACATTTTGAATATTTGCTATTCAGACATCTTCCTTACACCCTTCCCACCGCTCCTTGAGTCTCTGATCAGCTTTTGAGGATGAGCTTACCTCAGATATCTTCTGGAACTGGCTGTTGGCCTGGCTGCATTTCACTGCCGTCTCTAGCGCCACCTTGTAGTTGTCCACAAAGGCCTTGTACACTCCCAGCTGGCTGGCCTGTGAAAAAAGAGAGAATAAGACAAGCTGGTGTGAGACAATGATAGTGGCATGAACCTCTCTTCTATTTGATCTGAATTATTTAACCCCGTTAGACCTAAGGCCATCTAGAGAAAAGCTCTCTAAAACCTAACCAACGTTTGAAAACACCCTCCTAAAACCTGAAGGCTTTCTGAAGAACTGTCTAAGTTTACTAAAACCTTTATTTCTCAGCCTCTGAAGCAGATACATGAAATAAAAAAAAACCTTTGAGAGCTTAAACATTTGGCTTTAATTATAAATTATTGCCTTTGCCCTAATGTCCATTAACATTTTTTTTTTTTTAAATCAAGAAACAAAAGAAAAATGTAATGAATTGAAAATGTTGACGGATGTGCTTGTTTCCAGACATATTTTTAAAACAAAGTGGTCCAGCCTTGGTCTGGGTCTCATTCAGGAGGAACGGAAACAACTCTGGATTCAGCTATTAGTGGATTTTACAACGCTTAAGACCTAATGATTTAAATAAGGGTTATTCAAGTGTTCATCCTGGGAAGTTGATTCACCCCAAAAACAAAATTACCATGGTTTGTCATTTATTATGACGTCTCTTTTCCAATGTAAGTCTATGGGAAAAAGTATTTTTGGCCCAATGGCATCACGTGGTGGACACAGAAGTTGTAGTACGATCGTTTGGTCACTATGAACATTTGCATCAAAGCCCAGCGCTCTTCCTGGGGTCTAAAGGGAGAAGCTCGCAAACATCGCTCCTGGTCTTAAAGGGATATACGGGCATATTGTTGCATCTGGTCTAAAAGAGTTAAAGGACAATTCAAACCCAATGAGCAACTGGTTTAATACTAATACATATACTATTACAACACAACACAAGTCTGTCACATAGACTGTATATAAAGATGGACGACATGACAGCTCCCTAAAAGTGAAGCCAAAACATCTCGATCGCCCCCTGGTGGCTGGCTGCAGCATAGGTCATAAACCCCGCCCCCTCCATGTTAGCGGATGGGACATGAGCCAAAATAAAAAGCCAAAGTACACGGGAAATACATTTTTCCCAAAGATAGTTTCTGTCATTTTAGGTAGTTCATGTCACGCTGATGTATGTTCAAGTGTATTAAGGAATAGTTGTTGTGTCTTTCTAGCCAAAGAGCTACCGTGGTGCTAATGTAGCAGCTTGGTGGCTCACGCTAGCTCACGGCTCTGGCAGATGAATTAATTTCTATTCCCATCAAGAGTTCGCCTGAAGTGGAGCGTTGCTGCAGTCCCTTTTTTGCTCTATCAGCATACACTCTGTTAAACACATACAGTATAGCTAATGCACACAGGCTAATCACATTCCCATAACGCCACTCCACTGGTGGCTCTGAGCAGTCCTCCTGATTGAAACAGATTCACTTTCTCTTTCCTCACCCCCTTTCATTAACAGCCACTCTATGCTGCGCTGTACTGTATGTGCATTGTAACACAAGCTGCAAGACCAGCAGCGCATGAATATGCATCCTGCTACAGCTATGCCTGAATGGCTGGGCTGAAGAGCTGACTGCACCCTATTAAAGCAATGAGATTGGATTCAGCTGAATAGAGTGAATGAGTAAGACTGGTTACTTTTGTCCTTAAATCCCCCTCTCCTATTTTCATTTCCTCTCCTTCCACTTCCCCTCAGAGTGTGAAGTGGAGAGTTACGCACGAGAGAGGGGAGACATGAGGTAACCATCCGGCCTCATGTGACACTTAGAATATGATGTTGTGGATCAATATTCTTCATAGGAACAGATGATAACAGAAAACAACAGTTATCTTGTGATTAAGTCATCTTAGCACAATCCTGACACAAACATTTAGCCACATAAAGACTTGCACAGACAAGAAGTCGGCCAAACAAGTGTCACCGTCTGTATATCATCTCATCATAATTGGAGACTTTGTCATGTCAAACCCAGACCTTGGATTGAATGGAGAAACCACCATGTGTGTGATTACATTTCCAAAGATAGAGGAGTTTTGACTTGGCAGCTTGGATGGAAAGCACAAATCGAGCACAATGACGAGACCGTGGTATTTCATCAGTTCGTCATGTCGCTTGGACAAACCGCGACCGGTGTGAAACCTGTAACAGCGACAAAGGACTTTGAGGAACGCTCCGAGCATAGTGCCTACACTTTAAACAACAAGACCACACGTCAAAGTGGCGGTTGGGAAAACAACAGCTTGTGTTTGAGAGTGGAGGTGGGATGGGAAGGAGAAGATGAAGGAGGGATGGTATGAAACAGACAGAAAGAGGGGGGACAGTTCTATAGTCTTGACTTGAAATAGACACTCTCCAGCGGATAGAAATGCCTGTATATAACTTACATCCGCACAGACATGTTCAGGTCAAGTTGGACAGCAGAACGCTGCAGGCCAAACCATGTTTCTAATAATATCCTCTGCATGATTCTACGGCCAACTACCCAACACTTGTATTAAAAATGTTCAGCTGGCATCAGCATGATGAGAATTTATCAATCAACAATATCCGTATTATGCACATGCGTGACTATAGCTAACTGACTTGCAGAGTGAAATTTACAACTTCTGGGTCTGCCAAGTGGTGCCATTGGGCCCAAAAAGACGTTTTCCCATAGACTTGCATTGGGAAAGAGACATCTGTAAATCAGCGGGTATTTTTTTTTTTTTGGAGGTCAATCAACTTCCAGGTACGAACACTTCAACAGCCCGTTGAAAAATGAACTAATAGCTGAATCCAGAGTTATTTCCGTGCTGCCGTTCATGTGAATATGCCCCATTAGGCGGGGTTAAAGGAAATGCTAGTGTGTTAAGCTTCATCTCGTCGGGGCTAGGAATGTCTAAATATGTCATGTATAAAATTCCATGGCAATCCATCCAAATGTTGTTGAGACATTTCAGTCTGGACCAAAGTGTTAGACCAACCAACTTTGCCATACATGAGCCACGCCACTAGTAGGTTATCATGGGGAAGCAGTAATCCACTTACCACAATAACATAATACATAGATTACAGTTATAGTTGGTGTCAAAAGATGGATGCATGTGTTTAAAAGATGATAGAAAAGATATCCGCACATATAATCACGAAACACCTAATAGTAATATCATACATTCTCAACACATAGTAAATGGGGCTTTGAGAAGGATCAGACTTGAGCCATCATAAATCACAGATCCACAGATCTATAAGGAAAAAACAGAAATGTGTTGGGTTTCTTTGTTATTATTTGCCCAAACGCACTACAGAGCAATGGCCATAGCAAGATTAAATCCTTCCCACTTGGAATGCCTCCAGGGACTTTGATAATTTGGTCGGTCAAATGAAATCCTGGCAGTCACAGGCTGCAGCTGAGCCCTTTTCATGTCTGAAAAAGGTGAGAAAAGTTGGAACCATGGCTGGCTTTTATCCCCTGCGTGCCTGTTTTCTGTATCTCGGTCCCTCTTTGTTGCTTCAGTGGCCTCCCTGCTGCTTGCAGGGAGCAGTAGGGAGTAGGCCAGCTAATTACACTGCCATCTGTACTCTCACACCGCCACTCTGACTAAATGTTTATCTGCCACATGACATGCTCATGTACGCACATATACGCAGCACAGATGGGAGCTGATGACTACACTAATAGGTGTCACTTGGTGGTGCGACTCCTGGGGTCCACAGAGAGGAGGGGCGGCGAGAGGAAGTGCTTGTTAAACTACTAAAAAGGGATTCAATTTCTACACGAGGGCTCTGTTCATTTTTCTCTGCCACTAAATATAAGCTTGTGTAGCATAGCCAATCAATCTTTCAGAGTTACTAACACGTTTCAAAGCTGTACAAGACCCAGTAACTTTATCTATATAGGACACTGTCCAAAATTAACAGAATTATTATCTAAAAAAAAGGATAACACCACAAAGTAGAAGTGACAAGATTACAAATCTGACCAGATTTTCAATGCTAACTTTTATAACACTTGGCTATAGACACATTTCTGTAGAGTAGGTACCAAAAGTACCTACTCTAGTATTTAGCTGTTGTCAGCTGTGAAACATATGCTGTACATTGCAACATAAATAGACGGTTCATTTCTGTGGTTTTGTGACTATTATATAATATAACTATTATTTTGCCACTACGGCTGGTCAGTTTTGTGTAGAGTTGTAAGCTAGTTAGCTAGCTAGCCATAGGTCTTAGGTCACCTGACTGTCTTGTTGTAAACACATATGAATTAAGTACTGGCCAATGCAGTAGTTATTAGTTACATCCAGTTGTTCTTGCAGCTAATCACTCCACCAGCAGCTTAACTTAACTTGTCTCAAACTAAATGCTAGGTCATCGAGTGCTAAAGTGAGAAACACGGCTAAAGGGAAGTCCATTTCAACAGTTTCTTGCTCTAAATTTGACCTTCAGATTATTAATTCTTTATCGCAAATACAAACTGCATAAACTGGAAGTTGCGATCTTTGAGTCATAGCGGGTTACTGCTAATAATAACCTTGGCTGACATGTTTTTTTTTAAATGTCAAAATGTACCTCAAACCCTTTGAGAGATGTTGAAAATCAAAAGCGAAAGATGTGTCGTTTCATTATCAGAATAAGACAGACATCCTCATCAGGTTCCTCATAAAGATGGCATGAACTTTACTGATTCAAGCCGAGGTGTGATATGTATACATCTCGTCAAACCAACAGGCTGGTGAGAACCTGTAGCTGAGTCACTGCTGCGGTGAATGGACGGAGAAGATGCATGTAAATGTAGCTTTACATTCAACCTTATGACAAACAATTGGACACCTTGATCTTGTCCAGGAATTTATGGTGACAGGCTGTAAGTTGATAATAAGATCATACCTGCAGTCCACTGTGTGCTAAGATACTATTATCCATTGCACAAGAACTCACTATTTTAATCTGTGACATTTTAAAACAACGTCCGGTTCTAAATCAAAGCTGCCAGCTCATAGAAACAAACACTGAATCACAGAAATATTTAATAACATCATACAGTAACTTCTCTTTTTAAAAAGACTCAAATAGAAGTCTTGGTTCTGAGGAGTTTATTCGTCTGAGCTGGCATGACACTTACTCTTGTGCTCTAGTCAAAACAGCAGCGTGCTCAGGACTTGGCAGAATATCACAGGAGCTCTCATAATGGGACATCTGATTAACTCACAGCTCATTAGCGAGAATAAATTACGTCTTCTAAAATCCGAACACATGGCGCAAGCTGAATACAGGACATGCTTAATCTCTGATCCCGCATCAGTTAATCACATTGATCTGGTTATTGTCGTAACATTTAAAAAGGGAGATTTCTAAAACTGCGCACGCGATTCGCATAAGCCTTATCAGTGTCAGGCAAGTTGAAAGCTGAAAGGGAGTTTTCCATGTACATTTACGATAATAGCTTTTCAGTCAGCTAATTAATTACTCACTTATCATCATATCCACAACAACACTTGATATGTATCGCTGTGGAATGACGCTAGGGAAAGTGATAAAGAATTTATTGTCCATTATCTTTTAAAAATGATCACAAAATGAGGCTGTTAAAGTCCCAGTTATAACACTTTGAACAGCAGGATGGCAAAAAAAATAATAAGAATTTGAACACTATGAAAAAGAACCTTGTTAATGGCTTATATAATGTGTATGAGCATAATAAAAATTAAAATAAAATCACTGTTTTGTTCTCTATCCTCTGCGGTATTCGGAGTCTTCCGACTGTAGAGCAAAACCCTGTTGTTACTGTCAGGGAGAAGAGACTTACAGCGGTTCACTGCTACTTTTCTGAATACAGAGTTTGTTTGTCTGTCTAGTTTCCAGTCCAGGAAAATTATAATATTCTGTTACCAAACGCCCACAGCGAGACGAAGTCAGGGTGAACTAACAGAACACAGTGTGCCAAGGTTTATTTACTTCAATCACACCAGCTACACTACTGCTCTCAGTACCAAAGGACATTCAAGTTGTTCAAAATGGCCAATGAAGTTATTATGCTCATTTTCAGGCGGCATACATGTATTTTTGGTTTCTACTAGAACATCTTTACATGCTTTAATGTTCACTTTATTTGTCTCATACCAGCTATGCTACAGCACTTCCTTTCACCCTCTGTCTGAAATGCTCGATTTGAGCTCCTAACCCAAAAGCATAATAGGTCCTCTTTAAGATTTATTACTGATGACTGCCTCTGGATTTTACACACTGAATGGGCACATTACCTTGTAAATTCAATTTCTATGTGGATGTATTTTTCCTACTAGAAATCCAGTTTCTTACATCTCAGCTTAAAAGCCTCTATTACAGTATGTTGCATCAGCCCATTTACAGTATGCCAATCAAATGTAATGAGTATCTAAAAGAGACACACACACACGAACACTGTATATGCACACATGCTCTTTCAGTAGGTTATGTGACGAGAAGCCCTGTTCAAATTACATTACCTACTGTAAATCTGACAATGTAATGATGTAACACAGAGGGAGGCCTAAGTGACTACGAGACGAGCTGAGCCCTGGAGCCTGGCTAATTCTATACACGGACACATCCACACACACAACAGTGATGTTGTTACATTATGTACTGAGAGCGCTTGTTTAAGGAACATAATCCAGGGCAAATATGACGGCGTTATAGATCGGAGGCTGCAACATTTCTGCTAATGCACTCAGACCACAGGCACGGGAGGGAGCACACACAAACACTCACTTACGCATACGGAGTGTAATTTAGACGAGTGATTCACACGGTACAAATAGTGTCTGACAATCCTCCCTTTTAACACTTATTTACGTGCACCCTGTAATGACACACTGTAGTTTGTGGGCGAACGTCAAGACTCACCAGCTTCTGGAACAAATGTCCCACGGTGACCTTCTCGTCCCACTGCTGGATGTTGGGTAAGAGGGCGTCGTAGAACTCCTTGTGGATCTCAAAAATGTCCTGGATTTTGTAGAAGATGGTCTCCACCTGCTGGATGGTCAGGACGGGCTGCGAGGTTGTGGCGGTGGCTTTCAGAGGACGCATGGGCTGGATAATCAGAGACAGAGAGAACGGACAGACTCAGTGGACACAACCAAGGACCAACATTGAGTATCTTTTCCAAAAAGTATTTCTTTTGCTTTGATACGTCGTATAAAGCATTTTACTATGGCATAACGTTTCAATAAAATGTCATGTCTAATTTAAGAGCAGGTTTTGATAGTGAGTACAATTTGGGGCAGTTAATTAGCCAGTCAGTAGCCTAATTGGGCCGGTGCCTGAAAAAAGAAAGTTTCTGATGTTGCTATGCGTCACCCAGTGATAAGCATGTAATCTTAGCCTCTCTGCTCTGCAATTGGGTGACTCTCTTCACTGCAGTGCAGTTTCTGACCAGTCAGATTGTACGCCAGCTCAGTTAATCATAGATATGTGTGGAGTGGACGTGGTGAAGGGGGGGGGGGACCCTGAATTGCAGTGAAAACAAAAACGCTTTCACGTCATGGAAACAACAATTCTCTCAGGCTGATGATGAGTCAGACTCCCACTGCAATGGTGCAGTGGTTGTATGAAGGCAAAGCGTGAAGCTGATAAGACCTCAGGTTTGACAACAGTGTTAAAAATAACTCCCTTTATCTTTCCATGTTTCGTTACAGGATTACACATCATGTGATTATGGAGGCTGCATAAATACGACAAGTGACACATTTACAAGTTGTTAGAAACTATCATTTTGAAATGTATTTACAAACTGCTATGGATTAACAGATGGGAAGTGCATATCTAAGTAGTTACTAATAATAAGGGATCTGTATGAGTATGTAAAAGTGTATATGGTTCCCATGCTGGGGAAGTGTGTGTCTGCATTCTCAGCTAAATACAGCTAATTTTGTGTACGTGGTATTTGATATTGATATCCAACCCAATATCACGCCAAAGCGTGTAAAAGGCCCGCCTGTCCACCAGAAGATAGCGTGTCAGTGTCACGGTTTGCCTCGTCGAGGCGTGAATATTACATGCGTGTATGAAGGTGCAACAAAACCCCTCACTTAGGTTGAGGAAAAACGTCATGGATGGCCTTAAAATAAGTACGTAAACTAAGTAAAATTTGTATGGAAACACCATAACAGTGAACTGTGTTTTCACTTTATATTCTACTTCATTAGCTCTGAGCGTAGCATTTTTCATGCATTCACATTGCACTCAGTACAAACTACATAGGCGTACAAATGAAATGCCTAAAGCAAGAATAGCGTTCTTATTCCGCGCTTTTGCCTTGCGCATTCACACGCCTTTTCGTGTAACCAGGGCTGTGATATTTTAAATGAAAGCAGAAGCACCTTAACAAAGGGATATCCAATATGTCCTCAAAGCCTGTAGCCCCTATTCATACGAATGTCATTGAATCTATTGTCGGCCAGACAAGTTTCACTTGAGAGGAGGTGTGTCAATACATGTTGATGAACCAGGAGGAGAGGAGAGGATAGCAAATGAAAGGACCTCTCTAGTGATCCACTGTAATCTGTGAAGTTTTCACTCATATCTCAACTTAAAAGTAAAAGAAATAATGTATGCCAGTGCTCTTGAGTTCAGTAGAGTCCGTAGTCTAGTCAGTGTCTGCGTTTTGTGAATCACTTTTCTCCATCTACAACATTGAACTAGTTCTATTACTCTTTTAATTTGGAATATTTGGCAGGTGAAAAGAATTCAGTTTCTTCTCTGTCTCTTTGAAAAATTGTGATGTGGTTGTTAGGAGTTTGCATATGAACCAACAAGTTAAATACAATAGATTTGTCTGTTCTCCTTGCTGTGAGTTACCTCCTCAGATCGCAACACCAGACTGCAATTTGACGTTGAACCAAAAGACAAAGTATAAGCAACTGCTGGCTGTCAGATAGCACCATCAGTCTCCCTAGATTTCTGTCAAATTCACCACCATAATCTGTAACACAAAGGGTTACCAAAACCCAATCCAACACATGCACTAATGTGACTTTTGTTTACAAGTTCTGGCTTGTCAAGTTCTGGCTTTAGCGTAAACTAAAACAAAGCAAAAACAAAAGTGTATAGTCACACTGTGTGCTTTAGACATTCTGTCAATGACTATAAGGAAGTGGAGGAGGACAGGAGCAAACTCTTGATTGGTCGGATTGTAAAATGACTTGTTGTGTCATGTTTGAGGGTTGAAAGAGAAGGAACTGAGAGACGGATCAGATTTCTGACAGTATCAGGGCAATCTTTTGTTTATGTCGTTGACTGACCACTAACTACTTTGTAAAATAGTTTATGGGTTGTCTCGCTACAGTTAAAGTACAAAGCCTCCACCGCTACAATACAGTTTGATGTTGGGCTGACAACGTGTCGGTCAAAGTGCAGCGTGTGGCTTGAGAGCGGCAGGATGTGACATAGTGGTGGCTTAGCATGGGGAAGCATGTTCAGTAAGTGTTGCAGGAAACTGCTGCGACTGTGATCCTGCTTTCAGTGTGACCATTAACCACTAATAGAGCTCTGACAGTTCACACAGGCCTGCACCGGCTCACACAGCAGCAGCACTGCAACATGCAGGCGGCTACATGACATGCTGCTTTTCCTAAAAAAAGCAAGTGAATACGTCTGTCAGTGTGTGGAAGGGAAATTATCTTCACCCCAGCTTTTATTTACACACACTGTGTCCTTTTCAAAAAAATGTTTTTTTTGCAGTGTGTGTGTGTGTGTGTGTATGTGTGTATGTGTGTGTGTGTCTCACCAGTAGCAGGGCCTCCAGCTGGTTGATGTAGATCTCCTCGCTGGCCAAGAAACCAGACAGCACCAGTTTCTTCATCATCAGTCCTTTCTCTATGTCTCCCTGCAGGATAAAACAGACTTGACTTTAATAACATATTATACATGTAGTTATACATTTCACACACACACATCTCAAGGATCCTTTAGTAAACTACTTTGTATCCAGGATTCTTTTCTAACCGTGGCCACGTCAGGGTACAATGACTCAAGCTCATTTCCTGCGTGAAGCCACTGCAGTTACCCCATCAGGTAAACATGACATTAATACGCACACATCCAAAGTGCGTAGGAACGAGCAGGAGCTTCTTCTTAGGAATCTACACTAAAAACATGTAAATGGCTCGCTTCTTCTGTGGGGAGGTCTTACTCCTAGTGCTTCCAGGCAATTTTGACTTTAATATCAGGGTAGTCACCTCCCTAATCATGTTTGAGAAACACGGAGCAAGAGCCAAACAGAACGCATGATACTTTTTATCCCCGTACAGAGGAAAACGCTAGTGTGAGTATGAATTCTCAATACTTCAAAAGGTGAAAAAAACAAGAAATAGAAAGGTTAAACTGAGGTGAAAGGTTTGACAGTCTTGTTATCCGTTAAATACATTCATTCATCTTCCTGCTTATCCCTATTGAAGCAGGGTGAATACTATCCCAGCATGCATTGGGCCGAAAGCAGTGAAACATACTGGATTGATTAAAACAGACAAATCAGACTACCTTTAATTCACACCTTTGGTTATTTCATTACCATGCAATCTACTTGAATGTGTTACATGTCTGTAATTCATCTATTTTGGGTGTATCTACAGACCATAAACCTCACGCGGTTTATATAAAGTCAAAGTCTTCATTGTCTTTTACCATATTTTTGTTGTATAAATCCATAAATACACTACAGAGAAGAGCAAAACACATACCTACACTGTCTATCAAGTCAAGGGTAATAAAACTGAAGGTGTTAGTTGAATTCAAGCCATTGTTCATTCTGTTTAAAACATTTTTTGCATTTAGATCAGCTGATGATGATCACTGAAGGATATCTCATTCATAAAACTCAGTTTGCACATACTACATTAAAGCACTTGTGTGTTTCAGTTCGAGCCGCAACGATTAATCAACTAGTTGTCAATTATTAAATTAAACGCCAACTATTTTTGGTAATTGATTAAATCGGTTTGAGTCATTTTTTTTAAAGAAAAAAAAGTTTAAATTCTCTGATTCCAGCTTCTTAAATGTGAATATTTTCTGGTCTCTTTACTCCTCTTTTCTATCTTTGAGTTGTGGACGAGACGAGACATTTTGAGGATGTCATCTTGGGCGTCAACATCAACATTTTCCACCATTTTCTGACATTTTATAGACCAAACAACTGATCAAGAAAATATTCAACGGATTAATCGACAATGAAAATAATTGTTAGTTGATATTCATGTGTGTTCTGACAGGTGTACATGTGCTTTAAAAGGTTGTTGAAAGTATGTGCAGACCATCTACAGTGGACCATTTATGTAACTTATTTAAAGAAGGAGGCAGGTAAACTAAGATATATTTTGATCACAGAATGTGTACTATGTTGTTACAAATTGTAGCTTATAGTTGTACACTGTAGTGTTTTTAAAAAAAATATATTATATATCTTCATCTTATGCAAGAACATGAACTGTGTTATACAAACTATGCAGATGAGCACACAGACTCACTGGTTATCATCACTTGTGCCATCTCTAGTCAGCAAGTCATTGATAAAATTCTATATTACACACTATGTGATGGTGTGAGGATGACTGCTTTACATATATATATACACTCATAACAATGATATATTAATGCCTGCTGCATAATTCACACTACACTGTAAATGGCACAAATCCACAGTGGTGTTAATATAATCCAAAAAATCGGAAAAGTCGGGCCACACAAAAATGTGTTGTCCAAAACAATTACCATGTGTGAAAGACACAAGCAATCCTCATTTAAATATCTCTCCATAATAATGCTGCATAGTAGTATTAGTAGTTTAGTAGTATAGTAGTTTCACAGTAAATCGTCAGCATTACACCTGTTCAGACTGTCATTCACTGTTAGCCCCGGGCTGAACAGACACATGTCCATGTCCAAAGGATTGCAGTCAGTGACAATGGAGTGTCTACACTCTATGTACTTTAAGGGAGGCCAAAGAACAGCCATGAGAGCAGAACGGAAGATTAATTATTAACACAACCAGATCCTTACGATGATATCAGCACACCAGCCCTGTCTGATAAGACGAGGAAGGAGCCATGAGCTCACTGTTTTAACCCCATCACGACTGACATCCACCTTCTGACACGGATGTTATGTTATCCTTAAAAGACCGGAGGTGTACTGTTTAACCAGGTACAGCATATCAGAGGTGTGGACTCCAGTCGGACTCCAGTCACAAATTTGATTTTATTGAATTTTAGACTTGACTTTACAAAATCAAAAAAGATTCGCAACTCCACTTGTACTTTAACACCAATGACTCATTTCCTGAGTCAACTAACAATAAAGCTAATCATTCCCAGCAAGTCGAAACTTAATTCCCCAGAACCACTTTGTTGGAACCAATACGACAGCATCCAATCAAATGTAATATATTGTTAGTCTGTTATTAAAATGACATTACATCTGGTGAAGAGCGCATTATGACTTGTTTAGGACTCAAAACTCAAAGTTTAGGACTTGGGACTTAACTGTCTTGACCTGGAACATGACTTGGGACTTGCCTGTCTTGACCTGGGACTTGACCTGGGACTTGCCTGTCTTGACTTGGGACTTGACTTTGGACTTGCCTGTCTTCACTTGGGACTTGCCTGTCTTGACCTGGGACTTGACCTGGGACTTGCCTGTCTTGACCTGGGACTTGACTTGGGACTTGCCTGTCTTCACTTGGGACTTGCCTGTCTTGACCTGGGACTTGACCTGGGACTTGCCTATCTTGACCTGGGACTTGACTTGGGACTTGCCTGTCTTTACTTGGGACTTGACTTGGGACTTGCCTGTCTTGACTTGGGACTTGACTTGGGACTCGCCTGTCTTGATATGGGACTTAACTTGGGACTTGCGTGTCTTGACATGGGACTTGAGACTTACTTGTAACTTGCAAAACAAAGACATGGTCCCACCTCAGCAGTGTATACAGTATGTGCACAATATATACTTTCTTAATTACAGGATTGTTAAGAATTAGTTTGCTGGAGAACAGCAGATATTTAGCGGAGAGTATAACTTCACCTCAATTTAAGATTTGGTACTTACACAACATACAGTACATTCACCAGACTAGTACAGAGTACAGAGTCACACATACAAATTCTACGATAACACACATGCATCTCCACACTTGAGATGACAGTGCTGATTCCTAATCTCCCTGTGATTGGCACACATCAAGTAACAGTCAGAACAATGACAACAACAACAAGTGATTTCTAGAGATCGTGTCTCTTAATTAAAATGTGGAAAGTTTCTATATATCAAGCTACGTTCACATCGTCACCTCAGTAAGTTCATGAAGGATTTCAGGGTTTGAGCCCATGAACTATTTAATTGCTGGTATTCCTTGAAAGAAACTGAAAGTAAAGTTTCCTTCAGTCTAAAACTCAAAACAAAAGCAAGACTAGAACTGAGTCATATTTCCTCTTGAGACTCTTAGATGCTTCTTCGATATGCAAGTACTGCTGCAGGCTCATCTTTTATTTTAAGCGCCACGAACCGTGTGTGTGTGTGTGTCCACATCTCCAGACATTTTTGTTTTAACAAATTGTGTTGAAATTACATCCCGGAGCTACTTCTAACAAGATCTCTTAGCTTTTCTTTTTCATAAGGTTTGAGATATGATGTCAGATCTGTGTAGTCGCAATGACGCTTGACCAAAACAAATGCATTTTACTGTCAAAGTAAACAAGTATGTGTGGGTGACGTGTAAAGCTTTCTCCTTTAGTGACAAACATGTCACAGCAAGATGAAGAAGAAAGAAAAAAAACAGGAAAGGAAGGGGGAAAACTATGTTTTTTTTCCAACAGTGGGAATATTTTCCCTCCGCTGTACAAAAGAGCTACTGTGTGGCGAGAGGGGGGCAAGATGAGAAATACATGAGCAGTGAAAGGATTTTTCCATGGCAACCTGCTCCTGTGTTGCGCTTTTCAGTTACGCTTCTCATACAGAAATTGTATTTTCATTGTGCCCTCTGCTCTTATTCTGTGTGATAAAAGGAGCTGATAAAGAGTGACCGGGAACAACACACCGCAAGGCGGCCATGCTGTTTGTCAAGTCAGCTACACACACACACACACAGACACACACACACACACTCACACACTCACACACTCACAGGCTTCATAACAAGAAGAAGTTACAATTAGAAACAGACCGGCCGTCTTTAAAAAGCAGCAGAGTGGGAAGACATGTGCTCCAGAGTAGCTGCCTCATCAGGCCACGCTGACACACCAATGGCTGTCACACACACACACTCTTGCAGCACAGATGGCTCACACGTAGCAGCACATAGTGGCGCCACATCATGCCAAAACCCCAATAAGACTTTCCACTTTGCTATATATAGCCAAGCTTTCAAGCCCGGTCAGTCGCAGAGTGTGTGAATGTGTGTGTGTGTGTGTGTGTGTGTGTGTGTCTCCTGCATCCAGCTGTCCAGCCGCTGTCTCACCTTGAACTGTCTATGTATCGGAGTGATGGGATCCAGCTCCCCATCTCCATAATCAAACACCTCCTCCTCCTCCTCCAGCACCCTGTCCAAGTAGCACAGCACCTCCTCCTCTTCCTCCTCCATGATTCTTTCTCTTTCTTTCACCTCCTTCCTCTCCTCTTTCTGCCTGTTTTTTCCCCCCTTCTTCAGGGCCTGCCTGGACACATCAGTGTTTTCCCTTCAGAGCAAGTCGTCTGGACATCGAGAGAGAGAAAGAGAGAGGACCCCGCCTACACAACCCCACCCCCTTCCTCTGCTGGGCTTCCTGGTGCGAGTGTGTGTGTGTGTACTTTCTGTGTGTGTGTGTGTGTGTGTGTGTGTGTGTGTGTGTGTGTGTGTGTGTGTGCGCCACTGTTCCACCTCGGTCGATGAGGTCTGCCCTCCCCTCTACGCCTGCCCCTCCCCTCACAACAAATGCTATCCAGCCACTTCCTTGATGACTACATAGACCGCTTCTGTCTGAGCTTGGGAGAGTCTGCTTCATTCTTCTTCATCTCTTTCTTCCATATCTTCAGGGCGAAAAGCCACTTCCTTCAAACACACTGTTTCTCTCTTTTTTGTGTGTGTGTTACAGAAGACTTCTCTCTCTCCCTCTCTCTCTCTCTCTCCTTCTCTCTGGCCATTGTGTCTTTATTGATCTGCTGAGAGCCTTGGATGTGGAGCTGAGACCAGCTAATGTGCTGCTGGTGCGGCTGATTCTAATTACAGGTCACATAGTTCAGTGTGTAAAGGCAGTTTAGCACAGGCTGTACACGAGGCTACAATATAAAAAGAGTGTGAGATAAAAAAAAAAAGAAAAAGACACGTGTGCATCAAGATGAGCCGTTGGGAAAAATCAATAACTTCTGGATACTAGAAAGGAAGTGAAAGTGAAAATGACTTCCAGATGTGCTGTTTCAGCTTTGACTTTTGTGAATGAATACAGTTCACTCGCCGCGACCTCCCACCCTGTTCCTGACCCTGCAGACGCCACTTTACAGGAAGTCAGCATCCCTCTAGATTATCCTCCCCCCATGTATTCAGACTCTCTGTCTAGTTCTTTAGCTGGCTATTTCTTCAAAGCTAATCTTGCAAAAATCCAGGCTAGCTCCTCAGGTTGCTAGCCTCCTAGCCTATATTATATATAAATATATATAGGTCAGACTTTTTTTTTTTTTACAAGCCAAGGACTTGGAAGAGTGTTGGGAAAACAAATAAGAGCAAATTGATGCTTGTGGCTTGTATTTCTAGGTCAACTCCATTACAAGCTATTAATATGGTTGGAAAAAGGAACATGTAGTGTAAGAAGGAGGACAAAGGAAAGAAAATAACATCTGACCTAAAGAAAGACAGAATGGAAAAAAAGGAATACATGTAAAGAAGGAAGATCAAAAGAAAAAGAAGAAAACAAAAGCATAAAACTAGTCAAGTTAATTTTATTTATACAGCCCACAATCACCAATTTGTCTCGTAGGACACCCTCTATCCTTGAATATGGAAAAATCCTTTAAAGGAGGGAAAAAGGAAACCTCAAGCAGAGCAACAGGGGAGGGAGGTACACACAGACAACTATGGTTTAAAGCATCCCAAAATACAAACTAAGTCCATTTAACTCTCATGCGTACACATTTACAAACACGCTCCTCATGTTGAATGTATGCATCTTGGCATGGAGGTGTCAGTGCTGGCTCTCTCATGTCAGAGGATGAAAGACAAACTCAGCGGAAAGAAAGGCCGACATAACAAGACGGTGAGGAGAGGACGACTTCAGTGGAAAACAGACTTTTAGAGTCTGACATGAATCCCTCTCTCTCTCTCACAGCATCAAACCAGCCGCCACTATCAACTGCTCTGACTCAATTTGCTACTGAAGTGTAGGGGTCAGGAGACATATAAAGGTTAGAGTGGGTGAATAAATATAAAATACACCATCAGAACTAATTTTCTAGATTATCTAGAGCTACAGTATTCATGCAATGATGGCTTCTTGAAGGTGGAAGGATTAAAATGGTCTTTCATACTTCGTACTGTGGACCTTTGTGCATTCCTCGGACAATTTTGCACATTTCTGCACAAAACTACACTTCTAAAAACTTCACAGCTCTTCCGTTTTTAATTCTGATATAGTGTACATATTTTTTATAGTATTTTTCATTTTTTATTGTAATTGTCTTCTATTCTATATTTATGTTTCTTGTACATAATTTTAATAGTATTTTTTTCATGTTTTATTCTATATTTATGTTTCTTGTACGTGTTTTTATAGTATTTTTTCCTTTTCTTATTTCATATTTCTTCGATTCTACATTTATGTTTATTGTACATATTTTAATGGTGTATTTAAATTTTTATTGTATTTTACTTCTATATTTATGTTTCTTGTACATATTTTTATAGTTTTTCATTTATTATTGTATTTTTCTTCTATTCTATATTTAAGTTTCTTGTACATACCTTTTTATAGTTGTTTTTTCATTTTTTTATATTTTTCTTCTATTCTATATTTATTGTACATACTTTTTATAGTATTTTCATTTTTTATTTTATTTTTCTTCTATATTTGTTGTACATACTTTTTATGGTATTTTCATTTTTATTGTATTTTTCTTCTATTCTATATTTATTGTACATACTTTTTATAGTATTTTCATTTTTTACTGTATTTTTCTTATATTCTATATTAGGTTTCTTGACTTTTGCAACACTTGCTTTTATTTTAATTTTAATTTCTCTCACTATGTTTATGTTATGTATAACTAACATACCCGAGTACAGTAGCACAGTCAATAGGCAGTTAAAATTTTGTTTTGGCTCTACCTATAAGAGCCTTTTGAAAACAATTTATTCAATCTTTAAGAGCTACTTAATGATTTGTTTTAGCACTTGCACTGCATTTCTTTATAGTGGTTTGTGTTAATAAAAATATAATTATTTCTCATTAAAGGTATTCAGTTCTAGCTAGCCTCTAGCAACAAGTCATTGAACTATTCCTTTCACATTTTAAATAGTCTTCATCATGTGAAAATGTCCTGTCTCGTCTGTCCTTGCCACTAGATGGAGACACATCTTCACTTACAGGAGCTGTCCCCAGCATAGAGTGACTCGCGCTGAATTCAACAGAACAATACGCTTAATAATTCATAAAATCACCGCTATAACAAGGAGGTCAATGATCAAGGCCACTGTGTATTTACATTAGTATGATAATATAGCGATAATGCTTAGAAAAGAGATTTTAAAAAAAAGAGCCAAAGGGAGAGAGGTGGCAGATTTAAAGAGCAAATGGAGCGAGTAGGAGGGAAAAGGTGATCGTGAGGCATGTCTAGAAAAAGGTGTCAAAAGTGAGAGGGTTATTTCCAGGGAAAGTTCTCTATTTCTGTTTAATGTGTAATGGAGATAACAAGGTGTAAATAACACAACAAAAGCCTGATCACTGTGGTTTTCATTCAGGCTGCTGTGACGTGTGAAGTGAAAGCCTATACCAGCCTCTCATTCTGTGTGTGTGACGGTGTGGGGTCGGGTCGGGTCAGGGTCAACATGACTCGCACTGAGCCTCCCCGGATGCTGAGGCACCCACTCACACAGTCAGACACACGAGTCACAGTCATACAAACACATACACACAGCTGCGAGGCATGAAAAGAGCCCTGCATAACCCTGACCTACTGACATGAAGGAGGGAATGAGTAAATAGCAGGACCGCGGACGCTGAAATATGCAGGTCAAAACATTTAGAAAACATATTTATAGGAGTGCTATATCGCTACGTATAATGACAACGACCGAATGCATTTCCATTTCATGAAAGCTTTTGCATCTGCTGGTCTAAATGCCTGGTGTCTGGTTGGACTTAACTGGGAAATTCCACAGCAAACAGCAAGTTTTATATTTCCTGTAGCAGCAGTTGGACCACTGTGACCGAATATACACCTACAGTATCCAAGTTCAAAATTATGCGTACAGTAATAAACCGAAAACACAAAGAAAGTGTACCATGCTGCACACTGACTGATTAACAAATGACAACTTAGTGAATAAACACGGTCCTGGAATGTATTCTGCATTCACACACAGACTGGCAGATTGGTGCTGGTGCCGTCAGACCCCATCTGTGTCGCTGGTCATTTCCTGCTGCTGTGAATGCACCACCTGCAGTGTGCTGCAGGCGGTCTAGCTATTGTGGCTAATCGCTAACAATTACACAGGGTCTAGATCCAGAAACCTGCTCCTCCTCCTACTGCTAATAACATGGAGCAACATTGGCTGATGACAGGTCAGCTTTAACTGTAATATACTCCTAACAGGGTGTTCATGATTTCAAACCGTATTTAAAGATGTTATTTAATTTATATCTTTAAATTTGGATAATATGATTTAAAAGGTCAAAATATTGAGCCGTTAGTCGCCTTTAGGTTTTAGTATTGTACTAAAAACACTAACTCTGAAAGATACTCTCTTGATCTGACTAACTCAACACTTCTGAAGCCTCATATGAGCCACAGACTGTAAATAAGAAGTGGACGTAGTCACCGTGACATCAACCATTGATATGCGGACTGCGGTTTTGAAGCGTTGAGTCCAGCATTTTGGCCGTCGCCGTCTTGGTTTTTGGCCATTGCCATCTTGGTTTTTTTTTGCAACCAGAAGTGATACAAGAGGGTGGAGCTAAGTACAACCGAACGCTGAATAAGACATTTTTAGGTGACCAAAATGTTACAATTAACTTGATCATGAACTGAAAACAGGGTTAAAGTTGTAAGACGGAAGTGTGGACAACTCCTAGACCGGACAATGGTCCTCCCATGGATCTCTTCAGGGCCAGTATGGACAAGATGACTGATTACAGCGACCAATAACTCTTCCAATGTACATATGGGCATGTGAGTATTGTATTAAAGGAGCAATATGTAGCACTGGTAGCTAGCGTTTTAAAAAGAGTAACTGCTGTCCAAATACAAAACATTGAAGCCGTGGCTCATCCGCTCATCCGCTCACCCGGTGTGACTGACAGCAGTTAGAGTGTGTCGGCATCACCGCGTTAGCCTCTAGTTAGGAGTAGTTGGAGTCACTTCACCGGCTGTGTGTCTCAAATACTCGCTGCCTTGATAACCCAGCTGCACACGGATCACAGAGAGGTCTGCCGAGGCTTTTCAGGTCGGGTAGAATCTAACATTAACGTTATCTCTGTTGATCCAGTTCGTTTGCTTGCTTCCATGGCTGCAGAAGGGCTGTGTTTGCGTGCCAATTTGTTTCATAAGTGGCAACGGGGTGTTGAAATGGTCAGAGGACAGGATCACACCAGCCAAAACTAAAACAGACGTTCAGGACCGGAATGATACATACTGGCTGTAGCATTTTTGGAGAAGCCAGTATTTCAATTTAGCATGTTTTCTTAATCTCTGATAAAAATTTATGTTTTTGCATATAAACAGGAAACTTGTGCGGAATACTGGATTTTCCAGCAACACTTAAAAGCACCAACAACCAAAGAATTACAAAACAGTTGCTATACCAATCAACAATATCAACACCGACCAATGAATAAACGAGTCATATAGTTCTCTGTAGCGCAGGAATTCAATCTAATAACTTAAGATACTGATACCTTTTACATGTTCTACTTCGGAAAGTCGTCTGGCGGAGAATTGTACCTGAACTACAACCTGAAACATCCAGCCTGGGATTTATGATGAACGACCCTCTCTCTCCATCTGTCACATTATTCCATTGTCTCATAATAAGAAGTTGTGTGTAGAAGTTCAAGCGTGTAGTACCGCTATTGCTACTCCATATAAATGTGTGTATGTGAGCTCTTACCCCTGCCAGCAATCCCTCTGGTGTAGGAGAGACCGCTTCTCCGTCGGGCCCTTGGGGCGCGCACAGCTGGGGCGACATGGTGGGCGACTCATCTATATAGGGCAGCGTCTCCGAGCCGTCCTGAGACTTTCCGTCCTCCGCTCCGTCCCCCTCGTAGCCATCTGTGTTGTAGTTAAAGTCTGGAGGAGAGAGAGATAGTTTGCATTTCATCATAGAGAACAAAGCCATCGCTGGGATCTGGTGACTCACAACCACGACTCCGTGAGAACAATCTACTACTTCCTCAATGCTATTTGTAAGCATTGGATTCTCCTGTTACCCACCAGTTGTTCTGGCACTACAACTGTGACAAAAAAACAAAGAATGGGTGAATCGAAAGCGGAAATTTCTGGAGACAATTTATTGCTGCAGAGGGCTTGTTTTAATAGTTAAAAGAAGAATAAAGATTGAACTACACAGAATAACAGTGGACTGTTGAAACTGGCCAACAACAGCAATAAACAGTCTAGCATGGTTGAACCGGTTTCAGGGCCAAACTACATAATTACTAGGGCTACCAAAGTTAACGATAATAACACGTTAATGCAAATTCCTTTAAACACCACTAATTGCAGTAACGCATTAACGCAACTTGCGATTTTTAGGTCGTGGCGGGCTCAGTTTTCTCATCATATGAAACTATAAAACCTAAGAAATCCATTCGTACAAACCATGTCATACTTCCTTGTCAAGAAGGAGACTAAATAACACTCCAAGTTGACGTTAAATTTTGGAGGAAAAACTGGCGTGGCTATTTTCAAAGGGGTCCACTTGACCTCTGACCTCAAGATGTGTGAATGAAAATAGGTTCTATGGGTACCCACGAGTCTCCCCTTTACAGACATGCCCACTTTATGATAATCACATGCAGTTTGGTGCAAGACATAGTCAAGTCAGAATACTGACACACTGACAGCTGTTGTTGCCTGTTTGGCTGCAGTTTGCCATGTTATGATTTGAGAATATTTTTTTATGCTATATGCAGTACCTGTGAGGGTTTCTGGACAATATTTGTCATTGTTGTGTGTTGTTAATTGATTTCTGATGATAAATATACCTATACATTTGCATAAAGCAAGCATAGTTGCCCACTCCCATGTTGATAAGAGTATTAAAATCTTGACAAATCTTATTTTTGAACAGATGAAAAATGTGCGACTAATCGTAATTAACCACGGACAATCATGTGATTAATCACGATTAAATATATGAATCGCTTGACAGCCCTAATAATCATTTAAGATAGACTATACGATCCTATACGATCTATCTAATCTACCCCTGTGCTGAGGATGCAACAAAACAGCAAACTCCACATGTAAGTCTCTTCATTTAAGTAAAATTTTGTTTCTATGCATCACAGTCTTTAGGTTATATATA
>CAKAOI010052705.1:0-56313 GCA_916701655.1 Sebastiscus albofasciatus
AGTGTTTAGACCTTGTTTCTGTAGTTTTGGACTTAGCCTTTGCCTGTTTTTTTTAAGTTAACTTTTTTTTTAACAAACATGTGTGCTGAACCCTGCCTTGAGTCCTTGGTCTGTTGGTTCAATGTGGACAATTAACTTGATCATTTTGTCACGAAAAACATAAAATACCAACTTGTCCATCAATTAGTCTCTTCTATATAAAGCCAGACAGACATTGGAAAGACTATTTGTTCTCACCAGACACAACAGACCTCTTTCCCGTTATCTCCATGAGTCTAAATGCAGTGCATTCCACAGATAACACCGGCATGGGCAACTTATTTTAGGTTGGGTTACGAAGCTGACACTCTACATCTAACAGCTAACCAAGTTTCATCCATATATTCTTAATAATCTGGATGGTTTGAACATTAGCAACATGGTCAGCTTTTGGAAGCCCCATGTGTTCTCCATAAAGTCTAGCTTGGTTTTTACTTTTAAGCTTTTCATGCCTGTCATGTCCGATCGCCTGACTCTTTATTACACTGAGCATGTTTGTGAGTGAGATTTGTTCCTTTTAACTGCATCAAGACACAAGAAAATGTGTTCCTGACCTTTCTCAAGTTAACTGGACGACAGTTTGTCTGTCCAACCTGCTACTAGAGAGTTTTGCTGTATGCAAGCTAACATTTGATTTCTTTTATTTGGTGTAAATCTAACCAAATGAAGCTTACATTATTAGTTTTTTTAGCTGTTTATCTAGCATCATCTGGTTACACATTCACACAGATCAGCCACTACTCTACAGCACTACTGGGGTAACTGGGGGTCCACTGACATTTTCCCAGCCCGTCCAGGGATCTGAATGACCTTCTGAGCAAACATTTTGGCCACAAGCCAAACCCTGAGGCTACCATCACTCCATTCAGCGCTGGAGAACATAAAACTTACACTGAAAACCGAGAAGAATGTAAAGACAAGGGCTGATAACCAGCTAAGCAACAGCTGCAAGTACAATTGCAGTTACAGCACAACAGTTCAGTTCGATAGTAAATAAAAAAGGGACCTCCTTCAAAAATCCCAAATGTGTTTTACACACGATATTTTTGAAAGTCTTCACAAAGAACAATGGTGAGCTTGTCAGTTTTCCATGTCCAAAGAAACTTCTCGACCTACTCCAACTGTATAATTCACTTCTCTGTTGGCCATTCTGCAAAATATGGCACAATAATACACTACTTTGTTGTGTTACCGCCATCCTCGGACGTTGGGAGCTCTGCCAGATGTTGGCATATTAAGTCATACTTTGGGGAAAAATATGAGTGTTTGGAATATACGGAGATGGATTAGAAGATGGTGATTAGAATCAATCGTGACTGAAGTTAATTAAAAGTGACTACAGCTGGTTTCCTTTATAGAAGATGAAACAAAGTTTCAAAATCAGCTTTTAAACCTACAAAGGGGTAAATGTTTGACTTAGACTGCAAATCACATTAATTCTTGAAATAAGTTGACCTGCAATAAAAACATGTGACATACTGTAATCTTTGCCCTTGGAAAAATACACATTAAAACTCCATAGAAGATTTATACTTTGAATACTAATGAAGACTAATCCACAGTGCAAATACATGTAATCTACTGTAAACCATGTTAAAACTTGATATTTGATATTTTTGTCCCAAGGACATTTAATGAGTCCTATATTAAAACTAGAATGGCACTTGGAGAGCACAGACCTCCGCCCCCCTCTCCGTGCAGCTTGCTCAATCATCCACGTGTATTTTTGTTTATGTTGTTCTCTCTCTGTCCCTCTCTCTGCAGGCAGAAGGAAAGAGGCAGGGTGACGCGTCATCAGTTACACTGCGCATGTCTTAAAGCCTGTGGTGTTAATGCAACGGCTGAGCGGAGTTATTGAAAAAAACTCCCAAAGCCCGATCATGATCCGGATTGCCACCGAAATCTAATGGATTGCTCATTGTGCCACACCCCACCCCTCCAAAACATTTCATTCAAATCCATCACAGACTTTTGGAGTAATCCTCCAAACCAACAAATAAACCAACGCCGGTGAAAACATAACCTCCTTCCTAGGCCTTCGGCCTTGGCGGAGGTAATAACAGCTGCACCACCTTTTAGCCTCCCCTGTGCCTACATCCGGGTCTTCAGGTGGTCTGTCAGAATAATACATCCTTCAGATTTGGCCTTAATCATTTCTGACACTGGTTCCACCACTGAAACCACTGACAGCTCCCAGTTAACTCTCCTAATCACTACATTTTCTTTGCATACGAGGATGTACGCAACAGAAAACACTGGAACTTGACTCAGTCCGCGTCATCACGGAGGGCTGTTGGAGTTCTTAATTTTGCCTTAAATACACACATTACCATATTCTACAGCAGCCCCACTGTAGCTGTGTGGCTAATGATAGAAAAACAATGTCAATGTCTTGACATGTTTCCAGGTGAGGGTGACAGGGACCTCAAGAGCATCACGTTAAGTGTGGTACACCGTGATGTCAGGGATAATGGAGAGGAAGCACCGTTTCCATATATATCTTTACTACGAAAAGGGGCTTTTCAGTGATTTGGAAAGAGATTGAAAGAGGTGAGAAAGAAGTGGAGAAGAATGTGGGAGAAAGCAGGTAACAAAGCAACACTGTACAAAAACTCCTGTTACATTAACGGCTCTCCAAATACAGTACAGGGTTTTTCAGAGTAAGAGTTTTTGTAGCGAAATATTTCTTCAACAGGAGAGTTTCAGGTTACTTTAAGAGTACAGGGAGGAGAACAGTGCTACTGGAGCTGGGAGGTAGTCTTGCTTTATTAAACTTCAGTAGGGTAAACAAACAGTATGTGGTCATAGTAGTTTTATCGTTTCTTCTCAACTCCCCACTATCAAGGCAAAAATATCCCAGAAATACACAAATGATTGCTGAAAATTATTCAACCCACTGGTCAATCATTTGAGCTAAATGATGTTCATGTACCAGGTTAATTCCACCTGGTTTAATCCATTTGTAGTCTAACTCTCACACCTTTAAATCACTTTAAATGTGAAACCAGACATACTACTACTTCAACGTATTCTCATACAAAAGTGATATCTTCCAAAAAAATGTATTCCTCCTTTTTAGTTAATTTTCCTATGAATGTCCAACACGTGTTAATTTCCGGTCGTTACATGCATACAGTCTTTTCAAAATAAACTTCCGTCTTCAAAGGTTAGGTTTAGGCAAGGAAACGACTCACTTAGACTTAGGAAAGATCAACGTGGGTAGGATTAGGCAAAAAAAACCTACTTAGTTAGGTTTCGGAAAACATCATGGTTAAAATAACTCCTTATTTAAGTACGTCAGTTAAATTTATCAAGGTGGACTTCTGGTTTCACACGGGGCATGGACGCTGATCTCCTGGGTTCACGATTACGTGAATTACACACAAGTTGACTTTGTGGGATATGTACCAATTACAATGCATTACTTTTCATATAGGTATAGCCACAAACAGCCTGACTACTTCAACGTCAACTTCTTCAACTTTATTATCCTGCAGATAATCTTAGCAGCAAAGCATCAAAACACATGAATGCAAACATGACAGCTAACAACATAATTACCAAATAAAGAGTGCATTGGACTGTATTTATATAGAGCTTTTATCCAAACACTTTACAGTTTGCCTCTCATTCACCCATTCACACACACACACACACACACACACCGTTGGCAGCGAGCTACAACGCAGCAGGAAATAAATTGGATAATTAAGACCCACACCAAATATAAAGCCAAATAAAGTGTAGCTTTAGGGTGAAAAGTCTTTGAAATGCTTTGGGAATAAAAGACTCTCGTGTGTTCTATGGCCTACAGTTTATTGACAAGTGGTCAATATGAGTCATCTTTTTCTTTTCAACACATTTGCTGGGGTGGGTTGAGACTTGAGCCGTAGATAATAACAGGAAAGATGGGTGAATTAGAGGTTACTGAAAGTTTCTGTATAGGGATGGCACAGGACTGAAATAGTTCCACTGATAGTTTTGTGAGATGAAAGTGTGAGAAACTGTTGGAAAAGTGAGGGCGGCTGCGTCGAGAAAGTATTAAAATGTCTCCTTAATGGATCATTTAAGTCTTCCAGACTCCATTTGGGAGAAGGAGAGAGACGGTTACCGTTCAGCGTCTGTCACCGTGCCTCTACAGAGAAGACGGACTTGCTTGACATGTGAAATGCTCCCCCAGCAGTGTATCTGACAGCAGAACCACCGTTTTGCTCCATTGTACTTCTGTCACTCATACTGCACCCATCCACTGTTACCCAGGATGTATAGTCAAGGCGTACGCAGGGATTCATCTCACTTTGGTGAACTTGATTTTCTTTGCTCTTTTGGAGTTTACAGAAACCAAAGTTTTCTTTCTTTTTCAAGCAGCAATCAGCCGAGACGATAGACTTTACTGCAAGTATATTAAGAAAAAAAGATTTGCCGCATAATATTCCCGTTCTGTGTGAAAGTACTCATGACAAAAACAGTTCAAACAAATATATTCACATGCAAATTAATCACACAAGAGAAAAAAAACAAAAAACGCCCCCACCCAGTGTGTAAAAGCCTTTAGCAGTGCATATACGGTAAAATCACTCTATAAAACGTTTACTAGAAATTAGTCCTATTTTGGTTTTGTCTAGCATGCCATAATTGTCCTGTTGTCTCTGTATGCACCAGTTTGGGAGATGAAAAGTTCAAGTCATTCCTCAACTGACAAGACCGAAAGAGAAGATTCCCTTGTAAGGCCAGAAACTGTTTAATCTATTTGGGTCCGGGAAGCATTCTTTCCTTTGGCATAATAATATGGAAGTTAAATGCTCCACCCTCACGGGGTTTCTAGGCAACCTGCGCATATGGAGATGAGATCAGATGAGGTCAAGTTACACACACACACTCACACACACACACACACAGACCCGTAACCCCAACATGGTCTAAAATCAGCCACCCTGCTGAATGTCACACTAATAAAAGTGGACAGATCGCTACAACTGATAGCCGTTGCACTTCAGCTCCTCATTCCTCTGACACTAAGAAGCCTGGGACACATTTTACCCCCCCAAAAAGATGAAATTCAGCTGCATAAATAACTATATTGCTTCACCACAAGTCTGCTAAAGTGAGCACACTGTCGTCTTGGTACTTTACGGTCAGCTATAAAAGTACCCATAATTCTCATTTTCAAGAAAAAAAAAAAAGATGATAGCAACACCATACCTCCAGAGAGAGCTCAAATAGCCCCGACGTCACGCCAAGAGAAATATCCAAATGCATTTTAGGCTTCCCAGTTCCATCGACAGTTAGCCAAATAAATAACGGAGGGGAAATCAACCTCGGGGTGAGACAACTTCCAGTGCTAACAAAAGGGTTTGGAGTGGAGCTCGGTAGCATTCGGGAGCAGCTCCAAACAGGCCGAAGAGAACTGGATCCTGGCTCTGTCTGGTTCAGTGAAGGGGGACCGTGTGCGGTACCTGACACCGGTGCAGTGACGGCCAGCAAAACATCAGGAGCTGCTTAATAATGAATGAGCGAGGCCTGCAGGGAGGCACACATGCACCACATGGCTAATAGGGGAGTCACACTGACATAATTGGAGCCAGGCTTACAGCATGGTCAGGTAAAAGTAGGGTGTATGGCCATAATCAGTCGGAGCAACTTGACACATGTTGCTGACTAAATACTCTGTCATCACCCTGCAGCAATCCACACTCCACACACAGTGGGCCTCGAGTGTGTTTAGTGCAGGTTTATACTCGGGAGACATGACTGGAGAGAAAAATCTAAGAACAGTTAGTTACAACCCAGTGTGGCGTTCAAAATAACAGGATTGATGGGTGTCGACATGTATGACTTAACCTCCACCACACCCACCTCAGAATCAGAATAGGATTGGCTGAGATGAAGTCCTCGTGGCAAACAAGAGGGGAAAACCCAATCAGAGCCGAGTATTGGCCAGCTCCAAGCAACAAAAAGTAGAAACCACTTTTCTCCTGTGAAACATCAGCTGAGTCACCTCGGAGCCGAGAAAACTAAACAAACGCTGAGGTTAAAACCAGGAGACAGGAGTGCATCCATTTGACTTGTGGTTTGACTGACTGGGCCTTTGTCAAAAGATTAAGTCAACGCAGAACTCCAAACCAAAGCTTAAATCCAAACACAACACATATGGAACCACAGTGTCATGAGATATGAGGCTGGTGTCCCTGAAGGATTTATGCAAAATATAACATTCAGCAATTTTCAAACTCACTGAGGCAACTCTTTGCTCCCCCTGGAGGAACACATACTTTAACATCATTAGAGAATTGATGTTTCTGCAATGAAATTACAAATATAAAGCACAGCACAGAAGAGCAAATACACCCCGTCAGGACTCGCTGGTGTTTCACGCACGAGTCATTTCATCCTGGTTATGATCAGATTATGTGCTGAACATGGTTTTCTGATCATTCTCTGATGGCACTGAAATGAGTGGCTAAGATGTTTGGGAATCAAGACACAGCTGCAACACATCTATAGGCCCAATCCACAGGGGACACAGCATGACGGGGGTAATGGGGCATCACTTCCAGAAGGAGCCTCAGTTTTGGTCCATGTGAACGACCCAGAGGGGATAAAATGTGTCAGGGTCAGGGACGGTGTGTCGGTTTCCGCTTTTCAAACTAAACTTCCATGTTCACAGGGTGAAAAAACTATTTTCGCTCGTATACAGTCTCTTTTCAAAATAAACTTCCAACGTTGGACTACTGAGTTTTTAGGTTTACTTACGCAACAAAAGTACTTGGTTAGGTTTGGTTAGTAAAATAAGTATGCTTGTTACGTAACTGGTGGTAGTGAAGTACGTACGTTACATAACAAAAGCACGGTGAAGTAAGTCAGCGTTGAATTGGTTTCACACGGGACACGATCAGCGGTCTCCCAGGTGTTTGTTCGACCTGTTTACTTTAGTGTAAACAAACATGGCGGACGACGGGCAGGAAGAATTAGCGATGTCAGTTTTTGCACTACTTTGTACTGAAATTTCACGAAGAAAAAAAAAAAAAAATACTATAAAAATAAAACTATTTTATGCTTCGCGTTTCGCATTAGCTCATGCATTAGCTCATGCATTAGCTCATGCATTAGCTCATGCATTAGCCGAGGCCGCCATGACAGCGTTTTTTGTCCTTTCGCTTCAGTCTGCTTGGTTAATATATACGATTTGAAATCGGTGCAGCCAGGATGGACTTCCCAGCCAATCAGGGGATCGGAAAAACACTAATATACCTCACACCACAGGAATATTTGTAAAGATAATCTTTAGAACCATCAAAAAGTCGAGGCTTTGCTGACCATTGTCAGGAGGGGGGGAATTGGGACCAGAATTGGCTTGATTCTTGTATAACATGTACCCGGCATTAGTTGAAAGCCCGGTGTGTCTCATATGTGCATCAGCAGACATCGAGGGGCACTGACCAAGTTTCGGTATTTCACGAGCCTTGAAGTTAAAGGCTGCATTTTTATTAACCATAGACATTTTTCCCTAACCTGAGCCAACTGTTTTAATTGCCTAACCGTAGACAATCCTCAACCATATATTATTTGCACAATCTTTGTCTAACCTTAACCATACTGTACTTTAGTTGCCATAAGCAGATTCTGCAGAAAGCATGAATTTAAAAACATTGACATAACCAGCCAGTAGAACTGATGAAGCCCCCTGGATGAGTGGGAAAACATCTTCAACTCAACAATAGGCCCACATTTCTAACTTTGACCAACAAGAACTGCTTTAGTGGAAGAGCTCAGACTCAGTATGAGTTCTCAATAAAATGGCAAGACCTCAGCCTCCCCGAATGAGAGAGCTCCATAAAAACAACCACTGAACTCTTTTATGTAAAGGTTACGAAGTCTATCAAAAATCTGCCAGACTATCAAGTTAAGATCGTTCATATGGAGCAATCTTTCCACATTTAAGTTGATGTCCTCTGAAAAGGGGAGGGGGATTTTGACACCAGTTCCATATTTTTTTGGATGTGTTGCTGTTATGTATTTTAATGCAAGATATTTTTATAATCCTTCGAGGTTATTTTAGTTATTTATCTTTGTTTTGCCTCTGTTTTCGATTGTCTTTTTTTATTTTGGCTTTGACAACATTGCAGTAAAGTGCTGTACCCTCAGCAATCTAAACCTATAGCAGGTCCATTGCTTTTCCAGCACTCTCTTGAATATCGTGGCCAAAGTTTTAAAGTTAGTGATATTCTTGAGGAATCAGCTTCCAGGTCGGACTTCAGGCATGTGGCCAAAGCAATCCTTTGAAGCAGATTCCCGACAGCAGCGGGAGCTCAGAACCCTCAGCGTCATTGCCTGATTTTCTCCTGTCAATCACGCGGAGAATGACGTCACTGGCATTTATGTCACGCGGCTCTTTCAGTTTGATGGAGAGCCTTGGAAATTGGCATCAGCCCAGTTACGGCCCACCTTTACATGTCAGCGAGACCGGGCCACTAGAGAACATAGGAGCGCAATCCATACGTGCAATTTATAGCCGGCTGTCTGTCTATCCATCTCCGCCCACGGGCACCTACGATGTAAATTCATGACATCATACCCAACGGCCGGATCATAAATAAGCCTTGAATAGATGCATGGTTTAGACGCCACATTTGGGCTCGTGAGTGACCTGATATTAGGGGCCACACACAAAATGGCTGAGAAAGAGAGAGCAGAGAGGGAGGGGAGGAGGACGTAATAGCAGCAATTCCTTGCGAGTGAACTCTACAGCTGTTTGACATTAGGAGGTGGGAGTAAATTAGGTGGGCTGGGTCCGTGTGTGTGTGGGTTTAGGGGAGAAGGGAAGAGTAAGAATCAGGGGAGGAGGATAGGTCCACTGCCCAGATCTAAAGCCGAGGAACACAGGCACCACTTCAGGGCAGGGTGGAATTTTTCAAGGCGTTTTCCTCCGACTGTTATTCCGCCGCCGAACTAAAGGAGCACGCAGGGAAAATGGGACACACATGGGGTCAATGTGATAAGTAAATATCGGCTGCAAAAATCGCAAGGTATGCAGGGCAAGCTCCATATGTGCCCACACGTGGCACTTCAAAAAGCCATTTCCGTGCTATTTTTTCCACTTTGGGCACGAAAAGCAAATACATGTGAGAGTTTTCTGGGTAATTAGGTCTGGAAAACAGTCTGCCATGTCTCATTTGAGATATACAGAATATTCTCAGAAGTAAATACTTAAAAAGTGTGATTTAAAGTGAGATATGCGTCGTTTAAAAGGGTGTAACACCTATTGTGACAGAATTATTGCTGCCGTTGAACCATGTTCTTACGAACCATTTCAGTTTTATTGACTTTCATGTGTTTTCACAAGTCAAATCAAACAACGGACTGAAAAATAACAGAGGAAAGTAATGTGCAGCGAGAGCGAATAAAACCCCAAAAAGGGTCTATTTACAATGTCAAAGATGTCAATTTTGATAATCAAGTAATTGTTTCAGTCATTTTTGAAGCAAAAATACCAAACTTTGTCTTGAGTCTGCTTCTTAAATGTGAGGATTTGCTGGTTTTCTCTATTTTGACATCATAGTAAATTAAATATCTTTGGGTTTTGGACTGTTGATCAGACAAATGAAGCAATGTGAAGACGTCACCGTGGCCTCTGGGAAGTTGCGATGTGCATTATTTCTCTATTTTTTTTTACATTTAACTCGATGTTATCGAGAAACCAATTCATCGATAATGAAAATCATCATGAGTTGCAGCCCTAGTTAAGACATAATAAATTATAAAACAAGGATTAAGTTATCTTTAAATATGTTATGCTGGAAAATGTAATTTAAACCAAAGGAGAAAAAGTGATCCATATATCTGACTGACAGTTTAAAGATCATAATGACTTTCATTTGGTTTTATGTTCAACTCCAACTCCTCTGAGTTGCTATCGCTGCTGTATGACGCAGTAAGAGCCCTGAGACAGACGGTAGTAGTGAGGATGCGGGGGTTACCAAAACAGAAAAATGACACCACTAGAGGAGGAGTAGTAACTCCTCAAGACTCCCTGAGGTGCTCTCTATACAGCATCAAGACTTTTTTCACAAGGAGGTGACCTTTCTATCTTCTATGAATCACACAACAAACAAAAGTGCAGAAGTACCGACGCCTCCGTCTCCTCTCATGATCTCCCCAATGAACCGTCACGAGGGCCACAGAGCAAATACAGTAGATGGTAATCACAGACAAGATAGATAAACAGACTGAAGCTCGGGAAGCCACGACCTCCCTCCAATTAGCAGATGGAGATGGGAAGAAAAGAAGAAAGCAAAGAGAAGGAGGTCAACGCAAGAGGAGCCTCCAAGCTGACGCTCTAACTCAACCAGTCTGATATTGATTTATCTCCCAGCCTTGGGCCCCAGAGTGGCTGCCATATTGGGCCCACCTACGCAAAAATTTATACCTGCACTCTCCTAATTGAGTCCCCACTTTGAAGAGAGAGCCTCCACTGAGTCATGAACCCTGTCGCAGCGATGTGTCAACAGGCTCCACAATAAAGCGACATCAAACACGGACACGTGATACTCGTGCAACGTCCATATTTTGTGACGTAAGAAACATTAACATGGGGCTTTGTCATTCATGGGTGCTGCTTCATGCCATGGTCCCACATTATTAAATCTCCATATTTACCACAAAGGTTTGCTGATTCATTGTGTTGATTATCATTAGATTTCATTCTTTGGTCGAATGAAGGTTTAAATCAACAGCAGGAGGTTTTGTGGACACAACTAGTTGTTTTTTTAACCATTTTTACACAACTTTCTTTGATCACGGTTGTTTGGACGCCATAAAAACTGCCTCTTTGATTAATGTCGGAGACAGGCAGCTGGCTCCATGCAGTGGAAGATGTTGTCTGTACTCCACAGAGGTCAAAGGTCAGCAACCCGAGCCAGTTGTTGTTGTCGTTTTTTGTAGCTGTGGAAGTGTACTACATTTGTCACAGAACGGTGCGCTTTTATCTCCTTTCTTAATGGCTCTGAAGTGCTGGTAAGAGTTTTGTATTTTGGTACAAAAGCAACATCTTAAAATGGAAGCAATAGTTAGTCAGAGGCTGAAAATTGTATTCACTTCATAGAAGTCATGTTATAAGCCTCGACGGACTGAGATGAGCGAGACAGGGACAGGATCCTACACACCGGGTGCAGAGTTCTCACTGCCATATAGCAGCTTATACAGTATTCAGATGTGGCTGAGTATCTGTCAGTATTCGGCCATCATCGCATCAACATTACATCAAATTCATATACGTTTTAAAAATCATCTGATTGGACTGAAAAATTGACTGCATTTATATATCAAAGCACCTCTCATTCACACATACATATTGACAGCACCTAAAGGTGCCATGCGGGGGCGGGGGGAGTTGGGGTTGAGTGTCTTGCTCAAGGACTCTTCAACACACGGAGAGGAGGAGGAGAAATAAAACCACCAACCTGCTTTAGCTTTTGAACCACAGCCTCCCCTACTTCTATGACTATGTTTACATGTACATTAATATTACACTATAAATCCAAATTTAATACGGGTCATGTAAACAGCATATACCGTTTGGATATTCTGAATTAGGCCTTATTCCGAATGAAGCATTTTCCAGTTAAGACATGTGGGATATGCTGATATTATTCTGGTTTTAGGAGCATTCATTGGACACGTATACCCCAGGTAACACGTAGTTATCACTGGCTAACAGACAATGAATTATATCTTTCCATTTGTTGAACAATAGTGTAGATTAAATTGAAATACAGGCAAACTGATTAAAAGAAAAGAAGTGTAACGCTGTTGTTTCCCCGGAAGAGAGCACAATTAGTGGGCATCTGGATCGAAACTGTCGGAGGAAAGGCCAAGCTGTGTGAGAAATAGCCTGTGGGGGACACCAGACTCGTGGGAGGAGAACCAAAATGACCCGGCCCTGACTCCACGCAAGGCCACACAGACACAAAGAGGAGGGATGGAAAAATAGCAATGCACAAAGAAAGAAACTACCTCATCCAGAAGAAAGGAGCTACTAATGGAGAGCGACAGGCGCTTGGCAGGGTCCAGCTGCCGGTGTGGGATCTTAGCCTTGAATCAACTTGTTACCTATCATTATGGGAGCAAATATACAGGATGGGTTTGACTTTTGTCTTTGATGAGTGAAAGTAGTCTTCATGTTGAGCAGTTTAGTATGAGCACGCTAGTTGGAATACACAATGCTTTTGGCGCTGGCTCCTCCAAAACCAGACTTGTGTGGAGCCAAGTGCAAGCTTTGTGTTTCCAACTTTAGCTGCGGTCACATAGTTCAGTCACACCCTCAGTGATAGTCACTACTAGGCGCTCTCTTAACGTCTCAGACAATGACTGTGGGGGTGAGATTTATACAGAAGAAACCCTCCGCCCGTGGAGAGAGAGCCTAATTAAAACAGTGTGACAGCAGTGTGTCGGCCACACCTGCATGTGCGGTTCGTGTTGACCACGCTACGCTACGCCCTCCTCAGCTGTTCACCAGGCGGGCCGGAGGAGAACGCAACTGTGCTTCTGGATTCATCCCCAACCAGCCATATGTATTATTAGATAGAAGTGCTGAACAGATGTTTACGGGAAGTGGTTGTCCTAGCTTGTCATCTGCCGATGCCAAATGAGCTGTCCAGACCTTGAGTTAGAAGCATTGAGCTCTCTTTCTGTACTGATGCTAAGCTATCATTTGCTGTTAAGAATTTAAGCACCAATCACACCGCCTCGCAAAAGGTTATTTTTATACTGAGACGGCACCAGTTTTACCACATTGTAAAACTTGAGTGACGTAATGAGTCACCAAATGCTAGGCTTGCTATAGTGTGTCAGGCACAAGACAGGCCCAATACTACAGTAAGAACAGAGCGAGACACTGAAGATGTTTCAGCTATACGTCTTCATGTATTTTTGCGTTTTTGGCAACTTCAAGACCTCAGAGGATCAATCGCAACATTCATTCTTAAAAACGCCTCACTGAATCCAATCTATCCACTCAATCCTGCAGACTTTGATTGAGGATAAAATCCACAATAAGCATTATAGTATGCCTGCAAGCTCCCAAAACAGAAACAAGACTAGAAAGACAAGCGTAGATTGGTGGCTCTACTTTGGCACAGTGGAGGTAAATGCTAACGTCAGCATGCTAACATGCTCACAATGAAAATGCAAATATGATACTACCAGGTATAATGTTTGCCATGTTTTACCATCTTCTCTTAGAATAGGAAGCCTTTATTGTAGTTGTACAGAATACAACAAAATGATTGTTGGAGCGTTACTCCTGATCAGAAAAGACAGAAAATAACAGGACACCACCAAAACAAAAAAACATCAGCAACACAGCTTCTAAAATAGTATGAAATGAATATCTACAATCTAATTTTGCACTAGAATAAGAGATATTATTGCACTACAATTATGTAAATATTGCACAAGATCCCGTAGACAGTCATCATATTGCACATGAGGGGTCATTCAGTGCTTGTTGGAGTCGAGTGTGTTTATGGCAGTATAATATCAATAAGCAATAAACACAGTAGAGCTGAGGCTGAATGTCATTATTATATTTGGTCATAAACCAAAATATTGAACAAATTATTGCTGATGTCAGAAGATCACCAAAGTTATTAGAATTCATCCTGAGATGTAATCTCTGTAATTGCGATTGCAATCCGGACAACAGTTGTCAGAATGTTGACAAAAATGTCAACATCATGGGAGCGCTGGAGGAAAAGTCAGAGGATCACCTATTCATCATCTGGGGAACATGAACATTCAATAGTTGCTGAGATACTCCAGTCTGGACCAAAATACTGGGCTGAGCCGGTCTGTCTAAAAACAATGAGTAAAACCCAGGAAGAAGTTCATATACTGTATATAGCTCACCGTATTTGCTATATAATTATATAGTGACACCATGACGTACGTGGTTGGAGAAAACAGAAATACTTCTGGTTCTGGTAACATATGCTGTTCAGTTCATGTTACCATTCAGAGGTTGGCACATTTTTCCACTCATGCATTTTAAGTGAGCACACAGGTGATGTTAGTTAGTGAGGGTTTAATGCTTGAAGGGCAGCTGATGGACTTTGAGATTGGGCAACAGAAGCAAAGAAAAGACGAGAAATACACACAGAGAGTATGGGAAAACATAATGACACACCTCTGTTGTAATCTCTAATTGTCTCTCTCTCTCAAACACACTCTTTTCTCCACCACCACATCACACACAAAGTAGTAGAGACATGTGGTAGCTGTGTCCTCATCATCACCGTCAGCCTCATTGTAATCTCTGTTGTTTTCCAAAGTCTCAGCTTCCATCACTCCCACACAAACCAGATCAGCCTATACTCCAAACAGCTATAGCCGCACGATGGTGTTCAGCTCCAGCATGACTCAGAACAAAAACATAGAATATTTTCCGATTGAGAACGCTGACCAGTATCCCAAAAGCACGGTTTATATTTATCATGATAGCGTGAAATGGCAAGTGCAAGTTCCTACAAAAGGGATGCTTAAAGTAATGCAACCTATCGGCGATTCAAAATGTAAATATACTAAGTGTTCATGCACATATTGGACAGAACTACAGACTGTCACGGGGTTTAAGGAGGCCAACCGACTCAGCAAAATGTTGGTATAGTACTTTACTTGTAAAGGATTAACTTAAAGCTGCACTACTCAGTATTTTTATATTAACAATAGAAAGAGTTACTATGTGTAATGTAAAAGGTGTCGCTCTTAATGAGGGACTCAGATAATTATCACCATTTCCCAACAGCTCTACTGAGAATTTTAGCATCTTTCAGCTCATTGTTTTGGTTTTAAGGCCCGTATCTTTACCATTAAGTTACATTAGTGATGTTTGTCCTGTTTTTTACTGACGTTTGTTTCCGTATGTATATTATTTACTTAACATACTTATTTTAAGCCCAAACTGATGTTTTTCCTAAACCTAGCTATGCAGTTTTGTTGCCTAAACCTAAACTGTGGACTTTGGACATACATGGCGTACAAATGACATGCAAAAAGCGGCAAACAAATGTCATACAAAAAGCCTAAAATGCAACCTCAAGACACGCAGATTGCCCTTGAAATATCGTGCTATTCATACACCTTTCCATGAGATCGGGTTGAGACATCAGACAGACAAAGTTAGTGACTAGCTGGTGAACATAGTGGAGCATTTAGCAGCTAAAGAGCCAGATATTTCCCTCAGGAGTTGGTGGAGACCAAAAACAGAGCTAAAAGAGAGTGAATATTGGACTTATATTCATCAGGTGGCCAGAAACACAACTCCAAATGAATGTTAGTGTTGCTGCGTCTCCACTAGATATGTAATTAGGCAACCATCAACTTTAAAAGGTAATGTCATTGTGTGTTTATAGCTTGTTAAGCTGCCCCGAAGCGTGAAAAAAATGGTTTAATCACTATTTTAATGGTTTCACTGAAGCACCCAATAAATCAATTCAGTCAACTTTGAGCTGTTTTTGGATTACATAGTCAAGTCAATTTTATCTGTAAAGCCCAAATTCACAAATCACAAATTTGCCTCAGGGGGCTGACATTACATACCCTGCAATTAAGACATAATTTGACTATTTTGTACTCATCTGTAACTATCTAAAACTCTAAAACCCAAATATAAGTTGTCAGTAATTTCAATGCATTACTCTAACATCACATTTTAGATATTGATATAGGGTTCAGTTGAATTCCTTATGATTTGGCATTTAAAGGATGTTTTTTTGTGCTTCATCTGACTTTTTTAGCAAGGATGATATTGTAAAATATAAAAAGAAATCCCTCCAGAGCAGTTCATACAACCTTTAGGTTTTGTGAGAATCTTGGTGTCATGATGATCAATACTACCGCCCTTTTAAATCAGAAGCTTTTAAGTCAGAATAATGACATCTTTAGAAAACTTTTAAGATTTCTGTGATAAATTAAAGCAGACTTGGACGTTGATCAAGAACACTTTCATGAGAAAAAACAAAAAAGGCTTTGTCATCTGTTAAGGTCCCACCCATTTAAATGCGGGAGTTTGAAAGCGATGCAAGCACCTTGCACAATAACAACTGCATCTCACGTTGGAAAGCACTAACGTCTGTCAAACCAAGTGGACAACCGCATTGCTGTTGAAGACTTTTTGAGTTTTCTATTCAAAACAGGAGGCACATGCTGCACAAGTGGTGCTTAAGTTATCTGAAAAACGTCATGAAAAGGCTCAAAGTTTCTCACAGCATCATTTCAACATTCCCAGAAGTTGAGAATAGCAGTTGCCAAACTTACCCGGTCAGCGACTGAAAGGTTAAGTGTTCCCGGGAGGGTTCATAGTTACAGCTCAGGGTTCTTGTCTTCTTCACTGCAAACTGTGTCTCTGTCCTCTCTTTCACTCTTTCTAACTTTGTCTCACTCTGTCTCCCGTCTTGGAGCCCAGCTGGGCCAACCACCACCGAAGCCTGCTGGAGTGGGACTGCTCAGAGTCTAAACGTGACTGGCCTTAAAGGGTTTTTCTTGGGGAGAAAAAGCCCACATCCCACTGTCAGTCATGCAGCGGAGCATAGTTTCAGCTGGGACGCCATCCAAACAGACATGAAACTATTCTATTTCGGTCTGCCATATGAGCAGCGGTGCTGCTCAGAGGAGGGGGAGAAAAGATTCTGTGGTGGGGCATGTAATTGCAGAGTGACCAGTTATGGCGAGATGTAATTGCAGACCTCATCAGATGGAGAGAAACTGCCAACAAGACAAGGTAAAGGACTTTTAAATAAGACTTTGAGAAGAAAAAAAAAGAAGCAACACAGACCACATAAATAAATGAGGAGCTGGGTTCCAGATGTGGCGGCAAAGAGAGGGAGGGGAGAAGAAGAAAGAGAGGGAGGGACAGAAAAGAGGGGGAGATGAAGGAACTGCAATGGCAGCAGAATGAAATCCCATTTCTGACACGGTGAAAAGGTGTTTACCTTCCCAGCAACAGTCGCACAAGACGGAAAAGGGGGATTGGGGAAGGTGAGAGGATGTCGGGCCGGCCTTATGTTGTTTCTGGACCTTTACCATGAGTGCTCCTGGGTGTCTGGTTTCACTTCGGGCCTTGGAAATGACTGCCTTATGGAAAAATTGGGAGCTTTAAAAATGAGGAAGGAAAATGAAAATATAAACGTCAGTCGGCTGGTTCCCATTATGAGCAAGACTCAGCTGGTCGCTGGTTGCTGCAGCTAATATCACTACGTATTCTTGAGTGAATAATTATCACGTGATTATGTGATGGGGAGCAGCTCTACACACACTCCCATGTGCACATAAGGGCCTGTTACACTATATAGAGTCAATAAATATTAGCTTTAGCCTCAATCTGAATGTAAACAGCTAATTTCCTCCCAAATTTTACCTCATTTCCTGGCAAATGCACCAGGGGAGTGCTCATTGAGGCACATTTAGAGAAACATTGCTATGTGTGAAGGTAATTCTCAGCGAGACCCCATTCTTTACAGGAATAGTTCTCCATTTTGGTATGTACGCTTATTCCAGCCCGGTCGCACGAAAAGGTGTATGAATGACATGATAACGCGCAAGGCATTTAGCATGCAATAAGAACACGTCTTGATTTTCGCGTGTCATTTGTACGCCATGTAGTCTGTACTGACAGCAATGTAAACGCATCCATGTTACATTGCGGTAAGAAATAGTGATGTAGAATAAAAACTGAGAAAGACCGCTTATGGTGGGCAGAAAGGGAGGTGGATGGGTCCAACATATATAGGACAAAATATGCAAATTGCTTCCTAGCTAACTCTGATGCAATTAGTTTTTAATTGTGCGCTGTCCCTGCAAAAATAAACAATAAAATTAAAATTGTAAGTTATGTTAGTTTCGTTAATTATGTTAGTGACGATTGTGACGTGTTTCCGTAGTTACGTTACGTTGTTTCCATGCGTATTTTACTTAGTCTACGTATTTATTATAAGCCCAACCTGATGTTTTTCTAAACCTAAAGCCTAAACCTAACTGCGGCCGTAATTTTGTTGCATGGCGTACAAATAACAAAAACGCTAAAATGCATCCTCATGACACGTAGAATGCTGTTGTAATGCCGTGCTATTTATACACCATCCAATGAGATCGAGTTGGCTTACTCGCTTTTTTGCCAAGAGTTAGGTTAGAAGATTGATGCCACTCTCAAGTCTGAAAGACGTATCAATCTCCTCATTTAACTCTTGGCAAGAGAGTGAAAAAGAAAAGTAAGATAATACAAATAACAAAGAAATCCAACCTTGGAACAGAGCCTTTCTCAACAGTGTGTTGTGTGCTTACGTACTTATTTTAAGCCCAACCATGATGTTTTTCCCTAAACCTGACTAAGTGGTTTTGTTGACTGAGTCTAAGTTTGGACCGTAGTTTTGTTGTGTGGTGTAAAAATGACACACGGAAAGAGGCGCACAAATGACATGTCAAAATGCTATAATGTATTCTCATGACTCCCAGAATGTCCTGATAATGTTGTGCTATTTATATACCTTCCCATGAGATCGGGTCGAGTCAAGAGGATGTCGAAGTTTTTAGAGAATGAGAAAGCAGAAAAACTTTAGAAGAGAGCTTTGGTGAATTTTATGGACATGGTCAAAACCAAATCCGATGACGTACTGTAGGACCACACTGTAGTTTTTTCATGGGAGCTGCAGTTTTTTCTGTCCTCACAAAAACAGTTTGCTAAAATCTCAAAAGTTTTAATATCGTATAGCGACTGTTTTAGTGGATAGAGTATTACATAAATGCTCAGTGAGAGATTGCATTGGTTTACAGAAGCCAGCCATGGACGTGACTCATCATCAATCATGACTCAAGCTCTTTATTTCCCCAAACTGTCAAACTATTCCTTTACAACATTAAAAAGAAGCATCTACCAAAGCCTCGGGTTTTGAAATTAGTTTTGTGGTGTAGGTTTCTGGGAACTGGACTATAGCGACACGTCTTCTCTGTGGAGATGGGGGGCTTGTTTCTTGGTTTCTCTTATACGAACCATCTAATTTCCAACTGGAAGGGCCCCATTCAAAGCAGCTGTGTGCCATTAGGACTGCTATTCTCATTGGCATAGTGGGATTGTTAGATTACTGCTGAGAAAGAAGCTTAAAACCAAACCGACCCACGAATCAGCCCTCAACCTCCCGTCCCCCTCAATTATCAGAATATATAGAGAGAGGGGGGTTTTACTTTTTCCCTCCTCAGTCGTGCAGGGAAAGTTTCCATGTGGATTCTAGCATGACTCCAGACAGAGAGACAGATAGGAAGACAGAGAGACAGCACGAGTGGAAAGACTGTAAAAACAACTGACAGATGAGGGGTTTAAAGCTTCAGGGGGAATAGAGCGCAAATCCCTTTTTCTGTTTACACTCCGATAGCATAAGGTCACATATTTTTCATGCATCTCCTGAATTAATAAGCCGTCCAGTTGGCTTCATAACCAATCATTTATGGCTTTAAGTGTTTATAGCATGGACACGGCACGTCTGGTGTTGATGGTTTCTCACGTATCCCTCGTATTTCGTAAGATGGTTTAACAAAACCTTGGTCTCCTTGTGTGCTTGGGTGTGATGCACACTGTGATAAATGTCGTGTATTTGCTCCGGTGCACTCTTTAGCATTCATCCGTGCAACCAAATAGGATCAACTGTATCCTGTTTTTCAATTTCACCCTTATTGAATGAGCTCATTAGCCCCTCGATTTCCAAACTTACATCCTGCATTTGTCATCCAAAAACTGAGGGGCCTTTATTTATCCTCCTTTTTAAGTACTTTTTAAGCTCTCTGTCTGTGATTTTTCTGGAAACACTGCACTTCAAATACATTCAGTACAGGGAAAGTTATTGTTGGCAAAATACGATCTGAAACAGAACTTATGCCTTTGCACAATATTGATCTGCTCCAGTTAGTGCAATTAACATGATTTATGTGAAATTAATGTTTTATTTCCGCATACAGACTTTTATTTTTCACCAATGACATCTTATTTTTTTGTGCTTTTCTTGTAACCTTTACTCAAAGGTTGCTGAAGTACACATAATTTCACTGAGTAAGTACAACCAGTTCTCTAAAGACGGCTGGTTGGAGCAGATGAGGCTTCAGTGCCTTACCGAAGGGCACCTCCACACCTGGATTTACGCAGTTCGAGCTGACAACCTTTAGCTTTTTTAGTTCCTATTCATGTGTTTCAGCATCAGCAGAAAGATATTATTTGTAAGTCATGGACTTGTGTGTCACATTCTCAAAGGCAATTTACCATTTCTCATTTATCTGCTCACACATCCTTGTTATGACGCACTGGTTGATGACTTCTGTTCATGCTACGCCTACAGGAGGAGGTCAACAGGTCATTGTTTTACACCTCATTGCTGTCCAGGAGAATCTAAAGAATGACGCCTTTCAAACATCATCAAGCGTACAAACTTTTACTTTTTTTAAGAGTTTTTTAGCTATCCTTTCTCCTTTTAGTTTGTGTGCAAATAAACAAAATGCAAGTCTCTATCAGCCTCAGAGCACCTGCTGAAGCGGTTGATGGATTTATCACCAGTGAGGACTTGTTTTTATGCTTCTGTGACTCGAGTCAGACCTGTGAGACTCTGCAGAGCTCCACTGAAACTTTACTCAAGATAATTATGTTGCCACCTATTGGAGCGCCGCTGTAAAAACAAGAGAACCCCAAAAATGTTTCAGTCAGCTTGCATTTGATTAAAAAGCTGTGTCTGTTAAGAAATTAAGAACACGTGTTGATTTCTCTCTAGCAGAATACAACTTAATAAAACAAAGATTTTACTTGTGATGAATTATTATCACGAGTGTCCGTATACACTGATTCTGATTAAAAAGAGTGCATGGCGTGCATTTACCTCCACTGGAGCTAAAGAAGAACAAGTCTGACTGCAGGTTTGTCTGCCTTTTATTAAGCAATTACCCATGCAGGTTGTTTTTTTTCTCGTATCATCTGAACATATTCATGCCGCTGTGGTGTCAGTCAGAAAATGAAACTGATGTGTGCAGACTGTCGCTGCATACAAAGTGACCCAAACTGTGCAACAGTAGAATATGAATTTGGTTTTCAATAGTTTTCCCATACTATATATGTGTGCTACAAATTTTCAGGATGTTGGTGTGTACCTGTGATTGGAAATATTGTCGAATTTCACAATATGATGTATAATTTATGGACATTATTAATCAATATTCCAGCAATTAATGTACAAATATAAGCTTCTCATAATAACCTCTTTCTACACCTAAATGCTTTAAAAACCTTTGAAGAACAACACAAGTACCCCAAACCCGAGTGTATCTAAAATACATTTTAATCTTGCTGAAATTTGTTTTTTTCACAATATTGTTTACAATATTAATCTGTCTTCGTTCTCTTCATCCGGCTCTTCTTTATCGTCTCGAAACAGAACTGTACAATCATGTTCATGTAAATTGTTCTACATCAAGGCACAAGACAACAGCCGTTGTGGGGGGGGCCTTGGGTAGGCTGATCTTTAATGGCGTCCCTCTGGCACACACAAAAACAGGGTACCCTCGGGAGGAAAGGGGGAGTTATGGAGGATGGATCTCAAATGGGGAGGGGGGGAGAAGAAGAAATGTGCTCTAACGAGGTGAAGGTTGGGAAAGAATAAGGTGATAACCACTGCAGCTTTCATTTTATTTTCCAATGATATTCATGTATAAAAAAGAGGAACCATTAGGATGTTTTTTTTTTTCTTCAGGAGTTCATTTGTTCATGTACATAAACTAAAGTGCTTTTTTTCTCTTTTTTTTCTCTTATTTGCTGAAAGCAAAAGGTTTCACTAACAGGATGGAAATGGGGACGAGAAGTCCTGTGGCGTCTTTTTTATTTCTCCGGTAAGAACGTGAGGGAGTGGATAAAGGGCCAGTTCAGTGTTTATTTTCTGCTTGATTTTGTTTTTGTTGATTTTTGTTCTCAGGTTTTTTCTGGTGTTTTCTTGTCGGGCTTCAACCTCTGAAAGAAAGAAAGACAGAAAGAAAGACATTGAAGGTAAATTTAAAGACTGTCTGGTGGTCATTACAGGATGAGTCCAAATCATTTAAATCTATTGTGATACAATAAATAATTCTGTCAAAAGTCAAGCTTGGTATTACTGCCAATTTTTTAAAATACTTCTGCTTTAATTTTTTCTATTCTAAATCCTCTTGTTGCAACTTTATGTCACTTTTTTAATCAGCAAATGGAAAAATATTGACTTTTCTATAATACTCTTCATGCAACAGAGGAAAAGCAATGAAGAAAAGGTGGAAATCACAGTCAAAGAACAAAAACAGAATAAGAAACTTTATTCACCATGTCCCTGAAGGGTTTTGGAGTGCTGCTCACATCTGGACGCTTCTCCTCCGCCTGCCGAAGGCCTTGGCACCGACGTTGGTGGGGACGAAGTTGCTGTTGCCCATTCCTCCCGACCGGCTGAGGAAGTCCGCCAGGCGGTGAGTCACGCAGGTTGCCGTGTTGCAGGCTCGCTTCTGTGCTGTAACGCTGCTTCAGGAGAGCAAAGGGGGGGTTAACGCCAAGATCTGGTGTGACATCCATCCATACAACACTGACAAACACAAACACAGTATTTCTTCATTTTTATCCACATTAACTTCACAGCACAGAAAACCAAGACGTACAGCTTAGAATATGCACAAGCATGCAAATAAATCACATATTTTGACATTTTTCTTACCTGTGAACTCGATGAGAGCTTCAGAGGATGCTCTAAAATCCTATTTACGTCCATATTTGCAAATATGTTCATGAAGTACCCACTAACTGTTTTAAAGTATAGCCCCTAAGAATGAAAATGAGCTATGGCTTTCTGGTAGAAAAATACGTTTATTGAACAAGAAACATGGTGTCGCATGAGTGGGTCATTTATTAACGGTTCGATTAAGTGATCTCTCTCTACTCTTAGATTTCAGGGGCTTTGAAATGCCGTCAAATGACTCCACGCACAGTGGACTACACAGAGATGGATGTCTGAACTGGCTCCTGAATTACATTTATATGAAAACTAAGTCTGATTGCCTGAAATTATAGGGACAACTCATTCTCTGCCAAGAAAAGGGGGGAGGAGGAGATAAGAACTGAAAAGTTGGTTGCAGTTAGAGGTCATATTCTTCTCATGTCAATCAAGCAGGTAAAATCAACATGCACTTGCCAATCCAAAAACAATAAGGAAGAAACTGGGATGAGGAAGAGGAAGAGGCGGAGGAAGAGGAAGAGATGCAGTAAAGGTAAAAGAGTAGGGCTGAGGGAGGACGAGGAGGGGTTAGATGCTGTCAAACGTCTCGCCGTAGCTTGCATAGCTGTCGCTCTCAGGCGCACTGCGCTTCTTGCCGGGCGTTCCTGATCCCACGTTCGTGCGAGGGAACGTCTGCAACTTGTGCAGCTCCTGAGACAGTTTGCCCAGCACACAGGTGCTGAGGTTGGAGCACCGCTTGGTTAGGGGCCTGTCCATGCTGTCGGGGAGGGGACACACAAGAACACATGCAGAGAACAGGCTCATAGGCATGGGAAAACATGCAGGTTACACTTTCTTCATCTCTGTCTTTCTTTTTTTCCTTCCATTTCTCTCACATGCATTTCATTCACATGCCATCGCAGGTCTAAAAAGAACTACAAATGAAGACATCCCTCCTCTACAGCATCATGCTTTTTCTCCCTCCCCACCATTCAAAGAACCTGTCTTCCATCCCCTCATGCACCAAAACCTCCATCCCCACCCCCGCCCCAGTCAATCCCCTCTCGTCACATCTTTTACACCCACAGAACAAACAGAAACCAGTCGCTTCCCACTGTCATGCAACTCCACTTAATTGACATCATGCACACTTATTCGTTCCGTTAGGCATACGCTGTTCACATGCCCGGCAGGCAGGCTGGAAATAGTAGTCCGCTCAAACAAAATCAAACTCATCCATGCGGGAGCAGGGTCATGACAGAGGATAGGGATTTTTTTTTGTGTTCGTGTATTAACATCTTTTTCTAGGAAATAATCAGTTTGTCTCTCTTTTGGTCGTACATACCTCTACGCCTGATTGAACCCAAGTGGGGCGCTAAAAAGACGCATCTTCAGAGATGTTAAAGTGAAACCAGAATAAGATACGGCCCCTAAAAAGATACACAAAGTCCAGCATGGTAGCCCAAAGAAGAGCTTTTACCTTTTAATTTCACCGTTTAACTTTCCATTCTAGTCAAATCTGTTTCTGCGCAGGGAGGAAATGTTTTTTTTTTTTAAAAAAGGGTTAAAATACAGAAGGGTGTGTCGTCTGTGTACCTGTTTCCTTCAGTTGCCTGCTGCTCCAGCTCCTCCGCCGTCATCTGCACAAACTCCTTGACGATGGCGTTGAGTAACCTTCGCGCCTCGTAGTCCGTGAGCGTGACTCGGTCTGACATGGACTCTAAAACCGGTCTGTGACGAAGGGGTGAGCGGGGAGGTTTAGGGGTCAGAGGGGAGATTAAGCATTAAACCCTTCGCTGGAATTATCACCTGCAGTTAAAAGGAGGGGTGGGGATGTGTGGGGTGTTAGGGTGGGGTAGGGTGGTGGTGGTGGTGGTGGTGGTGGATGTAAAGTGGCTGGATGGATAGGAGGGGTCGGGGGGGTTGGCTGGGACGTCACCAACTCTGAGAGGGATGACGTCTGAGTTGGAGGGCCCCCGGCCAACACGGGGAAACAATCTGCGGAAAGTGCCCCATCTGAGAGAGGGGCTGATGTGCAGCCGCCTTTAGATTTATTACTAAATCGATAGCGTCATGGGAACAGTGCGGGGAGTGGCTCGAATGGGGCTTCATATAAATATATAGATTTATATACATGTATCTCCCCTGAAGTGAATTTTTCTCTGTCCTGTTTCACTTTTTTGGTTCTTTTTTGTTTCCATTATTCACAATTTCATCCAGTTGGATTAGAGGTATAATAGGATACACAAACTTCATATATTAATTAGGAAATTAAACTTATTAGGATCTACATTCTTTTTTTCTTATGAAAGTATGTGATTAAAAACACATTTTAAACCTAATAACTCTCAACTGGAGCCTTTATTTCATCCTGCTCATGCAAAGCATCATAAATTGATGATATTAAGATGAACCAGAACAAATAAAGTTTGCATGCATGCACATTATTATTACTCACTATCTGCTGTGTATCTTTGAATGTGTTTGCATCTTTTTCCATCAATCTCCCCCTCACACACATACCTCCCATTCCTTCATATTTTTCTAGCACTAGTACTGAAAATGTTGTGATTTCTTTTTTAAGACGAGAAACTCTCCCCGATTCCCTTAGTGAAAAATATTTACTACATTTTAGTTGAGGTTTCTTTTTTCTGCCTCAGCCCTCCTCTCCTTCCCACTGGTTGCTTGTGATTCTAACAATTTTTACATCTGTTCTACTTTTCCTCACTTATGTCAAGATGCATGTCAGCTGAGAGTTTGAAGTGTAAAAATGAAAAACGTGAATGTTGAGCGTCTCACCTGGCAGGGGCGGCTTGTGAGCAGTACATCTGGCAAATGACCAGGGCGTAGGCAACGAGGAAAGCGGAGATCTTCAACATAACCATGGTCCCCTACACAGCAAAGAAAGACACCAACCCCCCCACTTGTCAGCTCCTTGTGCACAAGACTGCTGCCATTCACACAAAATAAGTTTGCCTAAAAATCTACAAAGCAAAAAAATCAACATACATCTAGAAAATATATACTTCTTAGTGTCTGATCCTCTCGTAGTGATGGGAAGAAGTTGGAAAAGGAAAAAGGGCTTCCTGTCACTTCCCAGAGAGGTGAGCTCAGCTTTACCCACATCTCAGCTTGGCACTATTTATCTCTGGTCTCCTGCTGCACATCCTTGCTTTTACTTCAACACCCCTTCAAAACTGAGCCACTTAAAAAATCCCCCCCTCCTACTCTTCTTCTAGAAAAACACACTGTTCCTCCAAAACATCCAGCCCAGAGCACAGGACAGGTAGTTCTCTCAGGACCCGGAGTGTGACATGCCTGTGGGTGGGAGTGTGTGTGTGAGAGTGTGTGTGCATGTGTGTGTGTGTATGTATGAGGGTAGATGGAGGTCCTAGACTGTGCATGGCATGTAGCACTTGCTAGTGCTGGAAGAGGAGGGGTGAAAAGCGAAGAGAGGGAGGAGGGAGACTCCAAGCTTGCCAACTCCCTTAGGGACCAGTGCATTAGTGTAATGAGCTGCCAGCACTCTCTCTCTCTCTCTCTCTCTCTCTCTCTCTCTCACACACACACACACACACACACTTTCTCTCACACACACACACACACTCAAATCTCGCTCCTCCTGTCCATCTCTTCTTCCCTTTTCCTCTTTCACTTGCCATTCTTCACTTTAGTCCTTTTCTTTCTGTCTTTCTCCCCATCTCTCTCTCCATGTCAGTCTTTGGCCTCCACTGGACCCTCACAGAACGGGTGCTGATGATACTGGTGACCCCAGCGGCCACACTCCAATCCCATTACCAACACTATCACGTCCCCGCAGTCTAACGCAGTGACTCTGTCCCCATCTCATCCACACACACACAAACAGCTCATCAGGTACATTCATAGTTCCAGCACATCGCCCAACATTTAAAAAGTCAACACTTACCTTCAGTGATAATCACCCAGCAAAAAAATAAAAATAAATATATATCTCTATGTATCTCTATGCAAAACACAACAAGTTCTCTCAACTTGCAGAACAACTCTTGATTCTGTTGCATGCAGCGCCAACGCACCAGCCTATATATCCCACCACTTGGATTTGTGCATTGACTGTGTAGGTGTTTAATTATCCGCCAGCAGCCAATCGCGTTGCTCTGATGCCATGGCGAGCCAATAGGACGCCTCCCCTCGGTCCTGGCTCACTAATAAGGGATATGGCTTTGCGCTGACGTCATTCCTCAGTCAGTAAGTGCTCCATTCACAAAATCCTTCAGTCATTTTGGACCATTTGCTATCCCCAATTTGCATTGATGTCATTAATTAAATAGGAGGCAGAGCCGGCCGGTGTCCGTGGAGGAGCATCACCAGCAATAAATATTTTAAGAACCTTCCAAAAATGTTACATTGCATGCTATATCTCAAATGCCAAATCGATAAGGGCCCCCACTCCCCAAACCCCCCCAAGCACCGCCGCCACCCTCCCAGCTAAGCACTTGCAGGCGGGGCCATCTGCTGGGGAGGGATGTACACTACACGGTGACGCACTCCTGGGCTCTTCATTCATAACGCTGTTTGGATAGCACCAACTCCAGCTCTACACCCACTGTGCCTCAGCTCAGTGTAGACCGTCTAACACAGCTTACTTATGTAATCTAGATTCACCACAAATAATGAACTCATGGCTCTTTAAATATCATATGTGTCAACTTTCCTCAAAGAAAACTACTTTCAAACTATGAAGCATTGTGCAATTTCCTTCTTCTTTAACTTAAATTGTGTATTTTTGTTTACCAGTGTGATCAACCTGAAACATATTTCTTGTCTCGCAGCAGCTACTTTATGGGGTATGACAACCTCCCTCCCCCCTGCAGTGAAACATCAAACCACATTGAGTTAATAAAGTGATACCACAGTCAGTCCAGTAATGATCACTGCCGCCCGGGCCTCCTCCCACACACTGAGTAAACGAGTTGTCCTCGGCAAAGACCAATCGATGACAGCCTCCGACAAGAGCCGTTTCTCAAAAGCAATTACACAACTGTTTGTCGTGCACCGTCGTCTCAATTCCCCTTCCTTTTCATTAGTGTGCAGGGCGGCATGTGTACAGTATACGCGTGTGTGTGTGTGTGTGTGTGTGTGTGTGTGTGTGTGTGTTTGATGTGTGTGTATATCTGTATGCACTCTCAGTCTCTGCACGGTGGACAAAATGAATGGCTGTACAGTAGGTGTGTGTGTGTGTGTGTGTATGTTCTGGATTATATGTCAGAGTAAAAGGAGGGGAGGGGTTGCCTCTCCTTGTCTGCGTCATAGAGGAACCCCATTAGACAGGATGAGCCTTTTAGTGCTATTGAGCCACAAGGCTCACCCATGTCAGACGCTAAATCACTGCAGAATAGACAGCTGCTGGGTCTCGAGCCACATCTATACGGACCTACATCACCGCTTTCTACCTGCATGTCCACTGTGCTGCCGAACTTATTGCACAGTGCCGGACAGACAACTTTGAGTCCTGTTTCAAGACCTGCATCAATGGGTTATGGCAGACTATAAAGTAGTCTACTGAGTGTCTATACTGTAATTTGACTATGTTGGTTATTCTGTACATCTATTACATGTCTGTCCGTCCAGGGAGAGGGATCCCTCCTCTGCTGCTCTTCCTGAGGTTTCTTCCAGTTTTTGCCTTTTAAAGGGTTTTTTTAGGGGGAGTTCCTTGTCTGAGGGTCTATAAGGCCAGAGGGTGGCGTATTCTGTACAGATTGTAAAGTCCCTTGATATTGGGACTATATTATCAATAAAATTTATATGAATGGGTTTCTTTACTAACTTCTGGGAACCCTCTCTCAGTAAATATGCATCCTGCTCTATTAGCAGAAATGAAATATAATACTAATAAGTATGTTTTCTTTTGTGTATAATTACCTGAAAACAAGAATCATTGTGTTTCCGTTACCTTAGAATGAGCCGTTTATATCGACATACAGAACTGGTCCTCTTCACGGAAACCGGCTGCCATGTTTCTACAGTAGCCCAGAATGGACAAACCAAACAGTGGCTCTAGATATGGCCATTTGCGTTGGCCACCGCAAATCTCCTCACGGGAGAAGTTTCAGTTGGTTGCAATCTGTGACCTCACTGCTAGATGCCACCAGATCCTACACATTTTACCTTTAAAGAGTGAGAATTTGTAGTTATCCAAGCCCTAGTTGAGAGTAAAAACTGTTATATCTGTAAAAGTTGCATCACTGTTGCATCTTATACCTACAGGTGTTTCTATTATTGTGTCCACCCTATTCAGGAGTAATCAATGAGGGTTGACCAAATAACAGAAAAGCCTCTCTGTATAATGCAATACAGTTCAACAGCACCACAAACTGAACATCATAACCTTTGTGAAAGAAGGATTTATTGTTTATTTATTTAGTCCTTTTATTAGACTGCATTAGTTTTAGCTATAGGTGTACGTAATAAACTGGCAACAACTGTACTTCCATGCTGCAAATTGCATGAAACTACTTCCATAAAACCACTGTTCTCTCATCCTAAACTACTTTTGTATTTACCAACCTACGTACCTACAAACCTAACTACCTATATATCCATCTATCTACATATTGTATCGATATGCAAACCAACCAGTCTTACTTTCTAATGTTTTTTGATAAAAGAGAGATGGAGATAATAATAAGGTATGAGTCTGTGTGTGTAGCAGAGAGAAAACAAAAGGACGTATATCTTGTAAGAGTTAAGTTTTAACTTCAATTGATGGTCTGTATGATCATCTATTGTATGTGAGTGTTTGAACAACCCTTTTCAAAATCAATTGGACGAACTGTGTGTGGTGTGTCTGTGTCATAGTTAATAAAATAAAAGTCTTTCTTGGTTTCTCCTTTTCTTTAGTTTGCACCAGACAGTGTGTCACGTGTGAGCACATCTCTGTGGGTCTATATATTGTATTCCTGCGTGTGGGTGAGTGTATGTACGTGCATGCTTACGTATATGTGCTCATATTTTCAGCGTGGGCGTTTCTTTTGGGTCATCTTCACCCAAGGGAGCTGCAGCAGGCCATCTTGACTCCTCAGAAGTTTTCCTGAAAAAACTTTTGAGCGTGGAGTCGATACGGTAACCTTTGAAGCCGGGCCTCTCCCAGCCGAGATCAACCCGCCCACCCTAGTGTAAGTTATTACTGGGGACACACTGACCGCCGTGTCTGCTGCTGCTGCTGCTGCTGCTGCTGCTGCTGCTGCTGCTGCTGCTGCTGCTATTATTGGATGTGAGCAACCGTCATGCTATATGTCATCTTAATGGCTCAGCTCTATTGGGCCAATCAAGCAGCTCACGTGTAAATGTAGCAACAATAACCTGCAGAAATGATGCTGACACACATGAATGCTGTTATTGATATTACTGGAATGCTGCGCTGTGTGTTATGACCTATATGACACTCATTAAAGAGGTGATGTATAGGTGTGTTTTATGTCTCACACACATGCACATGCAGTATTCACAAACACACACACACAAGTTCATGTTAATAGGTTGATTGGGACTGAAATTCAATACCTGCAAAACACACATGTAGGTGTTCACAAGCAGAAACACATGTGCTCTCACAGTTATTATGTCTGTCAAATGGAATCCATGTATTTCTAAAACATAAAACTTTTATGAGCTAAAACCTCAGTCTTGGATTAAGCTTTGTGGGGATGCATTATTGAGATAATTTCATAGATTTTAAACATTTTTTTGTGAAAATGTGAAATCTGTGACAGCAATCTATGCCAGCAGGTGAAGTACAACTGAGCTGCAACAATCAGACCATTATTGGAACATTAATCGGGAACTAGTTTTGATAATAGTTGCTGATATTAATCGTTTCATTCATTTTTAATGTGCTAAATATTTGCGGGTTCCAGCTTCACATAATATGATTTTAAATTTGTTTTTTTGGATGTTTTGTTCGGCCAAGGCAAGCTGTTTAAAGACCTTACTTTGGGCACTATTTTTAGACTATATAATAATAATAAGTATATGAGTACTTCTTCCACCACTGCAACATGGTGATGGCCATATAATCATTATAGTGTTTGACCAAGCCAAACAATAAGTGGCACTCCTGTAATGGAATATTAAAGCTCAATATTGCTTTATGAAATGAAGCCACAACACAGGTCGTGTTTGTAGAAGAGGCACGACTCTGTGTTCCTCAGCTGACAGCTGCTGTTTTGTCCCCCTCCACCTACACAAAACAATTAGAGTTAGCACGATATTGGATATTTGTTGTTTCACTTTCAATAACTTGTAAAGCAAACGATTAAAAGCAGACTAATGAGCCCTTCGTGACTCTCAGAGAAGGAAAAAACAATTTACAAACCCCCTGGTTGAAGTGCCGCCCACAGACGAATGGAAACCGCTCACGCCAGATGAAGGACATTCTGGGAAATGCAGGAAATCACTAAGTAGCCGATGGACACGGATGACTGATTCTAATACTGTTGAAGATGCTTTTTGCAGTCACACTGCGATTATTCTACATGACACTTAAAAGCTTGTGAATCATTGCGTCCATAAAAACATCTTATATTGTTCCAATAAGAAGCTCATTTAAAATACACTTTGACATATGTAATAATCCGTCTTTATTTTTGTTACAGCAGCTGTGTCTAATTAAGGATAATAGTTATCATATTATGCTTAATTTCTTGGCACTCACATTCTCATATCCATGTTTCACATTTATATCAGCTGCACCTATTCTGTATTTATGCTCAAGCTTTGTCAGAAACATTATTGCCTGTTGAGAAGACCCAGTTATATCCATTACCGTTTGAACGTTGGGAAAATTAAAGATTTCATCTGTAACTGACCGAATGGTGCAACAGGATGACAATTTGATCTATTGCATACCCCAGCAAATCACACAATGTTTTTTCTCCTTGTTAGCGCAAAATGGAGAAAAATAATGTGAGGTAGTATTTTTGATTCTATACTGTGTAGATGGAAAAATCGTGGATAATGGCTGCTTGCTGCCTTTAAAAAAAACCTTCCTACAATATCTTTACCTCAACAACAAAACGGAAGCGACATGCAGCGTCACGAATTAACAAAAACATCAATCAGCAACATCAATTTTACAAAGTCAAGTTCAGGATTGGGCTATGCAGGCTGCCGTTCGAATTAATTCAAACAAATTTAATTTCTCAATCGTTCAAACTTTTCAAAAAGGGATGCAACTGGGTTGCCTGGTTAGCTCAGTTGGTAGAGCGGCGCCCATGTAACAGGCTTCAGTCCTGACAGCGGTGGCCCGGGTTCAAATCTGGCCCGTAGCCCTTTCCACATTCACTCTCTCTCTCTCCCCCTTTCCAAGACTCTATCCACTGTCAATAAATGCTTAAAAAATAACTTTAAAAAAAAAGGGATGCAACTAATGATTAATCTTATTATGGATTAATCTCACGGTTATTTTTTCAAATAAAAAAATAATTGTTGTGTCTACGAAATATCGGAAAATTTAACTGGATTATTTTATAAGCATGGCAGGTTAGAATAATAGGATTAAGGATTATTATTTATTTATTATTATTATTATTATTACATGCACAAAATATTCCAGGTTTTGCTCTTATTCCAAAAAAGACAATATTCCTGCTAAGCTGTTTACACGGCTAATGAAAATGAATATTCCACTAATATTCCTGTTAAAATGCAGCAGTGCATACTCCAGTTAATGTAACCAGTGGTGGACGTGTTTGACCGTGTGAACACAGCCTCCCTCTTTCATTCCTTCAACCACCTTCTTGAAAGGTCAGCGTTGTGATATTTGTGCATATCCAAAAAACTGTTGATATCCAAATCTTTCATAATGTTTAACAGTAGGTGTGTTTCTGGGCATTCATCTCTGCAAACTGTCGGCTAGTTGGTTTGTGTACAACGCACAGAACTGGCCGTAATCAGGCAAGAGGCCGCGTGTCGCAAACTGTCGTTAAACCCAAAAATTGAGACGCTTATTCCGAATGCGCTGTATACATGTCCAAAGAATGCTCCTAAAACCTGAATAATATCGGCATATCCCACATGTCTTAATTGGAAAATGCTCCATTCTGAATAAGGCCTGATTTAGATTATCCAAACATGTGTCCTGTTTACACGACCCATATCAATTTCAGAATATTGTCCTATTCGGAATAATAGTAATAATTTCTTATGCAGCTGTCTTGTAGGACTCCCTTGGAACAGAGATTTTAAATCACAATGGGAAATATCCTGGTAAATTAAAGGTTAAATTAAAAAAAAAGATTTTTAAAATTGCTCATCCCTGTTTCCAAAAGTCAACTATAAAGTTGTCAAATGTCCGACCATCTGTCAGAAACCTTACGATATTCAATTTCCAATTATATAGAGATAGCTCTCTATCACATGTCTTCAATTACTCAACTGACATATCAAGTGAAAGCAAGATCCCATCTCACAAGCTGTGAATATAAGCAGTATTATACTGTAATACTTTTCCATAAAGCATAAATCACCACGGGGAGGACGGTGAGTGTTGAAGGGGTCAGAGCAGTGATATGATCTACGAATGGCACCGCTCACCGTTGGGCACCTCCCAGTTAGTTAAGGCCAGGCCCATCCAGATAAATCACTTCCTGCAGAGAAAGGAAGGCGAAACAGCACTTAAGTCATTATCCAACTGCAGCCTCCTGTAATGGCTCTCAATCTCCAAATCTAATCAGTGGCTTGCCACCACGACGGAGGCTCGCCACCTGATTAAATGCAAGTTCAAGTGGTGGAACTGGTTGTGGTTTTACATCAGGGAGAAGGTGGGGGGGGGTTGTGTTTGAACACCTGGGATGGAGCAGCAGGAGGATATGTAGCTTCAAGCAGGTGTTCTTGAACATGTTGTTCTACCTGTTAAAGCGACGGGTGGCTGAGTAGAAGGTTACGCTAACATTTGGGGACAGGTGATCAGGTAAAATGTCAAGGAGCACGCAGCTAATGTTCATCCCCAGACATTAGGGAGATTACATTCAATCGTTGAAACCTTGAAGCATCAATCAGGGGCGTAGACGTTGCAGCGTGGGAGGGATGTCGGCCCCCTGGCTCTGACATCACCGTCTGAACGGCCGGGCTTGCTTACTCCACATTCATTCAAGAAAAAAAAAAAGAGACCTCTCAGCAATCTATAGCTAGACACTTACAAATGCTGTGGACTGACGGAGCAACACTAAAGAGGGTTTGTGTTTCCGAAAAGTGCCCGCTGGGAGTCCTATTTATCATGATTACACCAGAATGAATGAAGTGACCTGACGGCTGACTAGCAGAAATATGGCGGAATTGGATTTGAGTCGTGCGGCGAATATGCTTGCCAGCTTGACTATATAAAACATTATTAGAATCATTCAATCATTTATTTCATCCACTCACATTTTCTAATAAAAGGCGAGACCTCTTGCAGTGCTAGACGCTGATGCATAAACAACTCAGCTCCGGTCTGGATCCTTTACAGACTAACACTGAAGCCAGTGCAGCTCGCAATCAACCCAGATGTTTGAAATACTGATACAAACAGTGATTGTCCATTCATAGCTCAGTAAATGTAACACAGCAGGTCTGTCAAACTTTGGATTTCTCCACATACAGCTTTGTGCTTTGGGCTCCAGTAAAAGAGATATTTTAAAGAGTTTGGAGAGTGTTGTCTTTATTTGGCCTTTCCAGAAATCCAAGATCAAACATATAGGGAGTAAATTGAGAGTGTCAAGATCAGCTCTGAGGATATGTTTTCTTAGTTTCTTGCCATCATGTTTTCATAGTTTTATTTTGAAAGATGAAATTCCCTTGCCATTTCCTGCCATCGTGTTTCCCGCCTCCTTGATGAGTATCACCTGTCCCTTGTTAGCGCTGCACTCACCAGACCTCTGCTCACCTGTTTCCCCATTAGTCACTCACTACTACCACCGGTCTACTTCCTTTGTTCTGTTGTCAGGTCATCATCGTTGCTGTTTGGAGTTTTGTTACCTGTTTTGGCTTCCTGCTTGTTACCAGCCTGCCATCTGGACTCTCACTGCCTTTAAGCCTTTATTTTTTGTAATAAATAAATCATTGGTCTGCCTCTCCTCATCTGCGTTTGTCTCCAATTTTCTGACCCTTGATGGAAACAACCTGTAAACTAATATTTCAGGACAGGAAATCTCCTTGTGCACAAACACAGACACGTACACAACAACAGACATAGCTCAACTGCCCTTTTAAGATCCCAATACTGCTTGAGATTTTGTGCATTGCAACTATTAGTTTTGCTTGAATAACTCTGATTTACCTTGAGAAACCGTGCAGTGACTCAGACTGGTGCCCTGTCAAAACGCTGGGCAGGGGCAAGCAGTTCCTCTGAAGTATCTTAAGGAAACTTGGCTCCCGTCTTTGGAGTCATTTCAGATTCAATCACACTTGATCAACTTGGATCACGTCCCGCGGTATTTATAGAAAGTTAAACGTTATGCGGTTATAAAGCCTGGCCCGGACCCAAGAATCTGCCATCATTTCTGCCTCTGCAGCAAAGCTGAGAGTTGGAAATTTCTGGCTCTCAGTACGGCTCAAAGATGCTCAAGTTGCAATGGAACCAAGAAGGAAAATCTTCATCAACAAGCAAAAATATGTTTGAACTTATTGTTTTACCCAAAACTAAATCTACTCTGTTTAGACAGTGGCTTTCAGCAAAGGTTTTAATAATCCTCTCTCTTTTTTTTCTTTTGTTAGAGTCCTTTCTTTTGGTGAACAAAAAATCTTTTGTTTTTGTTTTGTTTTTTTCCACAATCTGTTTATTGATATTTTCCAAATAGAGCAGAACACAATAACTTTTGGTCAATACACCAGTGATAAAGCAAAAGTGCAAGTGGTAAGCAAGACAGAAATAATACAAAACCGAGACAGGACCAAGACAGGACAAAATCAAAAAGAACATAAAATGAATTAATAATTAAAAATATATATAAATATAAAAGTATGTATGATGATAATAATAATATGAAATACTAAAACATAAAGTAATAGTTGTTGGTCAGTCTGGTGGCTGTCACATCACAATTAAATGCTGAAAAGCCTAATCAATAATTCTGGGATATCTGGGAAGTCCAGCTCGCGTATACTCGAAGAAGAGGTCCCATCTTGTAAAAATGTTCTCATTATGCACTTAATTCTTTCAATTTTAGCAAAATGAAGTACTTCCCCTATCCATAGGGTCTGCAAAGGAGGTGGAGGAGATTTCCACTTGAGCAGTACGTCTCAATGTGATCTCATGGGAAGGTGTATAAATAGCACGCCACTTTTAAGGACAAGTCGCATGTCATGATACACATTTTAAGCTTTTTGCGTGTCATTTAACGCCACTACAGTAAAGGTCGCGGTTAGGCTTAGGCAACAAAACTACTTAGTTAGGTTTAAGGATTCTTTTTGGGGCTTTTTGCCTTTATTAGATAGTGACAGAGATAGTTATGTAAGGGGGAGAGAGAGGGGATGACGTGCAGCAGAGGGCCACAGGTCGGAATCAAAGGACGGAGCTTTGGTACATGGAGCTACCAGGGCACCCTTTAGTTAGGTTTAGGAAAAACATCATGGTTGGGCTTAAAATAAGTGTGTAAACTAAGTAAAATATGTACGTAAACAATGTAACATTAGCACAAAAAATACATCACCAATGTCACTAACGGAACTTCAAAATAAGCCAGCAAGACTTCTGGTTTCACACGTTTACACAAACACCGTTCTCCTGCGTGAAAGTACTGAGTTTGTTGGACGCATCCACTTCCCCTACAGCCCACCATAAGCAGTCTTTCTCACTTGTTATATAATGTCACCAGCTCTTCTTCACTTGCTCTGAGCATTGCTCGTTATTCTCCATCACTAGCTCTGATTGTAGCATATTCACGTGGGTAGGTTTACATTGCCATCAGTACAGCCCACATGGCGTGAAATGACACACCAAAAGCAATAAAGGCGTTGTGATAGCACACAAAATGACTTAAGAAATTGGCGTATCACTCAAACGCCATTTGGTGAGACCAGGAGTGTCTGGCTAGCAGGGTGACAAAGGCTGTAAAGGCTTCCTCCAAGGAAGAGAGTGGTGCTGTGGGTGGAGTTACACCGAACACATCATAGCATTACGCTCAATCAATTTTCCAGTAACCTTTGACAGTGATCTAAAGATTTCCCCCCACAGTAAAGCCGGACAGGACCAGAACATGTGTACATGGCTCGGTCATGTGTTCATGGTTGGTTCACATCTTTGTCGATTCTAGAGAGCCTAACCTTTGAGAGCTGGGTGCAGTGTACAACTTTGCACTGGATCGGCCCATGTTTTGCACAGATAGATGATTTGTGTACTTCATCGATGGCATCCTCCCAAAGCTCCTCAGAAATCTCCTCTCCTAGATCCACTTCCCAAAATGTTTCAATGAAGTTTAAGGAAACTAGACGTGAAGAATGACTCTGAGATATATGACAAAACTGCAGATCTGCAGATACCTGAAGAAGTTCTGTTGGAAGAAGGTTGGACCAAATAGTGAATGAACCATCTACCAAAGATGGGGTGGAGCATGATTTGCAGTTATTAGAGCTGACGTAGAGAATGTCTGGAGACCAAAACAACGTCTGAGCTGATTCCAGATTCTCAAGGACGTTTTAACAATTACTTTTTTTCGTGTAGTCAGAAGAGGGGCTCTTAATGGGAGAATGAGCTAATGCTGGAAATGATACTGGAAGTGAGTCAAACTGTAGCCAGGCTTGTAAGATTGGCTGCCCAATAGTAAAATCTCAAATTTGGTAGAGCCATTCCTCCCTGCGACTCTGGCCTGTGTAAAAATTGCTTGCGTATCCTTGGAGGTTTTTAATTCCAAGGTAATTCTAAAATAATGGTAATGATTCGAAAATGTTCACCAGGTTAATCTGGGCAGCTAAAGACAGATTCAGCATTGACCAACAGTCAAAATCCTCTTGTGCACAGGTCAAAAAGAGGGCAAAATTAGCATTATAAAGGCCTTTGCACATAAGTATGCATTTTTTTAATCCGTCATTTGATAAGAATCATGACACTGAGAAACTTTGCACACTGAGTCAGATGCATTTTATTATTCTCTTTGTTGTGAAAATTCGCAATACGAGACAAAACTGAATTAATTACATGGGTGCAATGGATGGCGCTATTCCCAATCGGGCTGATGAATGAATGACATTAGCAAGAAGCTATGGTTTAGCTACCTAAATCCACAATCCGTACTTTATAATCTTTCATAAATCCTTTGTTTTGCGACCATCTCCGATTCTAAGCTGTTCTGCAATCACCTGCCACAATCTATCTTTAAATTCCGTATCTCTGTATTCTTTTATTTCTTTGTCGTACAGTGCTTTGTGCTGGGAGATGGAGCGTATCAGTTTATCAGATGTCGTTTTAGATGATGACGTTTGCACACACGGTCGCTCTGAGTGGTCAAACAACCTTTTTTTGGCTCTTGTCATATGCAAAATAACACAGAAGATCAAACCTGTTCCGAAAACCCGATGTCATGGGAAGGCATATAAATAGCACAACATTTCCGTGTGTCATCTAAGCCTTTTTGCATGTCATTTATATCCCACAGGCTTAGCATTTTCAAGCTGCTTTTCACGTGTCGTTACCGCAAAACGGTTGCGGTTAAGTTTAGGCAACAAAACCACTTAGTTAGGTTTAGGAAAAACATCATGTTTGGGTTTAAAATAATTACGTGAACTAAGTAAAACAACACTATGGGACGCGAACACTTGAAAAAGGATGTGTTTGCATAGCAGTCATTACAGACTACATGGCTTACAGACAACATGACTTGCCAAAAGAAAGTGGTGTAAGGCGTTGTTATTGCATGTGAAATGACTTAAAAATGACTGTGTCATTCATATACTATTTGGTGAGAATGGGCTGGATTGACACAACGTCAGGTCGTATTTATTTTTAAACTTGCAACAATTTTGGACAAAAAATATGGACTTGTTATGCAGGCTTAATGTTATGCATGCTTGTTAAAGGTCTTTAAATTTGTCAGTTACATGAAGTTGTGCTTTGCAGTTTTAAATGGCAAGCTATGTAATGCACCATATTTTGAGAAAAAAAGTTTTTTCGCTGTGGCTTTTTTTGCATCATCTTCTTCCATTGCCCTTTTTGTTATTTGTTCTTGTACCTCCTGCTGCCTAAGACAAGTTTGCCATGTGTCTCACCAAAGACTACTCATCATCCTTTTGAGAGCTTGTTCTCCTTGTCAGAGGAAAATAGCTCAAATTGTGGACCATCAAATTCCTTTCCCATGAACCTCTTGTTTCCCTTGTCATGCCACCGTCGTTGACGTAATTGAGTCTACACCAGTTAATGGTTTATCCGGCATGGCAATGAAATTAATATGGTGTGTTCAGCCATTGCATTTTTTTTTTTCCACCACGAGAAATTGGACAGTTTTTTTTTCCCCCAATCAGTCAAATGCAGTTAAAAGCGCCCTTCACTCGTAAAAGCCATTATGGTGACATGATGGATCCTGAAGCACAAGAGGCCATTAAGGGGGTTTAATGAATGGATTAGCCGGAGCAGCCAGGTGTCTCTAGAACAACACTTGATCACACGCCCACCTAAACCTAAACGTTGCCACCAAAGTGTCTTCCGCCCATTAAGTGCCAAATCACTGAAGATCAGTCATGTCGTAGCTCTTCACTTCACCAGTGGACGGGTTTTTAGAATACATGTTTCTCACTCCTAAATAAAGCTTTTCTGGCAATATAAAACTGGTAAAACACTATTTCCAAAACTGAAAACTGATGCTCTGAGAAAGGATTCCCTCAAGAAATCCAAATATGTCTAGACTTAAGTATTTCATTGAATTTCCAAAACAGCCAAGAGTCAAATAGCATAAATATCAAATTGAGCTAACCTTTTGCTATTTACCAGAGTTCCTCTGTTTGCTGGACTTCTTCATCTCTGTGAGTATTGATTGGCAGTCCTCCCCGTCCTCATTTTCTGTCATACTTGCTCAACTGTAACCAATAATATCAGGATAAAACCCACCGTCGAAACCGATGACGTGATCGCATAGCAGTGGCTCTCACAAATCAGCCGTTGGCTTTTTAGATCAGCCTGTAATCACGTAAATTAGTCACACATGCCTATACTAAACCATAAGCTTTCATATAAATCTGACAAAAGTCACGTCGCATGAAATTTAAAGCTGGGGGATATTTCAATTAATTCTGAAGCTTAGTTAGTTAAGTAAATTAGGAAATGCTATTTTTGCTGTCTGATGCATTGTAAAGTATTCAAGTCTTCTTTAATACAGCATGATGTTCATTTAGTAAATTATGGTCCCATTTAGAGTCAAATAGACCATAAAGCAGGGGATGCTTTAGGGCGGGGCTACGTTGTGATTGACAGGTCGCTACCACGGCGTTGTCCGGTCTGGAAGTTGTCGGCGCTTTCATCTGAGAACTTTAACCCTTTGACAATATGTTTTCAGTTTATGAAAGTGAATTGTAACATTTTGGTTGCCTAAAAAAATGTCTTCTTCAGCGTTCGGTTACTTAGCTCCACCCTCTCATGTCACTTCTGGTTGCAAGATGGTGATGGCCAAAAACTAAGATGGTGACGAACTCGAGGCTTTAAAACAGCAGTCCACAAACCAATGGGTGACATCCCGTTGACGACGTCCACGTCCTTATATAAAGTTTATGATCAAAACTAATTGCCATACAGACAACTTGGGTCCACTGAGGGTCTGGGATATCAGTCATGTCTCCAATCTATACGTTTTGTAAATTAGTTGTCAGTTCTGCCTTCTGACACATTTTGTTGCAGAATATATTTTTCACATCTCATATTACCTTCAGCCTCATACATTAACATACTAATAAAGAGGAACTGCGCTAGCCTCTCACCATTTATGTGACCTTATCCAAACAGCAAGGAACAGAAACACGTGTGTGACGTCAACGTGAAGCTCATTGAACTGAGCCTCACACGAGCCAGAATTCAGACTGATTTATCACACAGCAGACTGGCTTTTGTGTCACATATTCATCTACTGTGAAATACCTCATTGTCTGGAAAAATCTGATCAGGAGCGACAACAAAATCAAAAAGGGTGACTCATGATGAACCTCTCCCAACTCCTTCCAGCTCTTGCTATCATCAAGTCACGTGTCGTCACGGAAAAAAGACTGTCTGTGGAAATTAAATCAGTCACGAGGTTTGAGCTGATGTGTGGTGTCAATTGTTTGTGGATATTAAACAGATCAATGCAGCACTATCTGACAGAAGACAATGCTCTCATCTCCAAAAGTGACCACTTACATTAGTTTTATTCCAAAACTGCAGAGCTAGATGAGCAAATGCAATTAATGCTTAAATGTTTGCCGGAGAGCCAAAGCAATGATTGGATGTCTCCGTTCTGTAAGCTTGGCATCATCAGATGTTTCTGCATTGACACTGATGAGGGATGACAAATGAACAAACGCTTCTGGAGCATTAGGTTTCAGATTAGTTGAGGCTGCGTTATAATCAAAAGTCAAACATCTTTACTGTATTTTCATATGCAGCTGTCCAAAATGATGGAGAGAAACATTCTCGGTCTAATAGAATTATATGCACAGTCATTGTGTCATGTAACTACAGCTTGGGTTGAATCTATTTTGTGTGTTATTTTTTGCTTCAATTAAATAAAGAGTTAAACTGAAACCAGAAATGAATTTAAGAGAAGACTGACATTGTCTAGCAACACTAACAACCCTCTTTAATTTTCATTACACAAGAAAACTAAAGTATTAGATGCATGAAAACTGTTGAGCCAACTTTGCAATTCTTAGATCTTTTCCATAAGTAAGGCAAAAATTATAGAACCAGATGAAAGGATATTTTATTTAAAGAGTTTATTCTGTCTTTATGGTGACCATTTATGATCAGACTTAGCTTGTCAGGCTCAGCTTTACACATCAAAGTCTATTTGCAGGTGTTGGGGAGAAGCCTAATACTGCATATGTTACAAAAATTGGATTAGTAACAGCCTCCAGGACCCCACTATTAGTGTCACTGTTAACATACTGTTACTGTTAACCTTTGCACATTCTTTGGACAATTTTGCATATTTCTGCTCTAATTTCTATATATACGCTTCTTGATTTTGGCAATAATTCCTTTATTTTTATTTAGTTCTCTCCTACTATGTTTATGGTGTGCACCAATACACCAAAGCAAATTCCTTGTATATGAAAACCTTCTTGGCAATAAACCGGATCCTGCTTCTGTTTCTGGTTCTGATTAAAACACAAAGTACAGCTGTCGGTGATGGAAATTTGGTCTCTCTTTTGGGGTCTAGTTTCATAAGATTCCTAATCTGTGTTGAACAAGGTGAAATTGTGAGCATTCATAGTCAATAATGTCCTCTTCTAAATGTCTGAAATTTCCTGGCAATCCCCTCAATATTTGTTGAGATATTTTCCTCTGAATAAAAGTGTTGGACCGACAGACTGACGGACAAGTTGGTGTGCCGTTAACTAGTGTGGGCACATACAGGTTACCAGCATTAGGCCTGCGCAGTAATCTTCTGAAGTGCAAATAGAAATAAGTTGTTTAGAAAAAATAATGAAAAGTTAGATTAAAGCGAGCCAATGATTCTAACAGGAGGAAATCTATCCTACACTTGACAATGTGCGGTCTAATAACCAACAAAGTGTGTGAGTCTGAGTGGAGTCTTCAACACATAAATCCTCTCAGCACTTAGAGAAAGCCCAGTTTTACAGATACAATACTGAGAGGCAAAAAGGATTTCCCTGCAGCTAATTTTGCACGCAGTCAGCGGATCTCCTCTTCTAAGAGATCTTGTGTTTCACCAACTTTATCACTGAATATGTGTATTAATGAACAGTATTTGTGTGGGGAACATGTGCTTTCACCTGACAAAATTAACTAAATAAAAAGTTGTGTATCTTATGAAAATGTATCATTGTATCGTTAAGTGCAACCTCCTAAAAACTCCCTTTAAAACTTCTATTCAGTGAGCTGTGGTCAGATGCAATCAGAACATTAAAATGATGGATTCTGGTACTCCGGCGCTGGTGTGGGTGCATTTCCTGGCATTAAAACAATGAAAATGATGGATTGGAAAATTGTAATCGCTGTTAACATAATGACTGAAATCAGCGTCTTCCAGGACTGCATTTCCTTCTCACAGTGAAGAGTACTCAATCACTTCTCACAGCAGCCGGATTACTGTTAGCCAGCATTTGAGTGACTCAAACAGCCAGTATATGTACAGTATGTATGTAATACTCACTGGCATCAGGTGGTTTAAAGTGAACCGGTTTCTGTTTGAAAAAGCTTATTAGCTGTCTATTCTTAGGTTCATAGACTGAGCAAAGAGACGATCTATCTAGCTGCTGATATTATTAAGTGCCCCCACAATGTACTGCATTTTTTTTGTGCCAGAAAAAGCCTCTTCAGCCATTTGCCACTGAACTGCTGCATAAGCGCTTTCGTCAACACCAGGAAACTGACGGCAGCGAACAGAATCTCTGCAAGACTCCCACCTCACCTCGTCTCACGTACGCACGTATGCGCTGGCCTTTGCCGTGTTAACGTCAATGACGACATACAGTATTCATAAAACTCGCGGAGGGGAGGGGAGGGGGATGAGGTGGCTTTCCTCCGTTTGGCCGTGCGGCTGGTGACTTCTGACCCGCCTTGTTACAGGAGAGCTGCCAGCTTAATGCAACCTTGGCAGAGCCGCCACCTTTCCCGCCTATTAGTCCAGTCATTTTCTAGGCTGCGAACACACCGCTGACCTATTTTAAGCAACAAGGGGATGAGAGTCATGCGATATTTAGCCACTCAGGATGCAAAATGTGTTGTCATCATTCAAGAAGAAGTGTTAGCCTGCAGGTAAAAGCAACAACAAAGATGAACGCCATCACATTTATTATCCAAAGAAACATAAAGGAACTGAATCTCAATCTGAGATACAGCAGGAGTTCGCTCTCTCCTTATGTGATTAACACCAGCTGAAAACCATGAATGGGTAGAGGAATGGGAGCACTCACACTCTCTTCTACTCCCTAAAGCACCTCCGCCTCCCTCTTTCCCCCGCCGCCACGTGCGAGCGCAGAGTCCACAGTGTGGCTTGGACCCATCACACAGTGACTCAGGCTGCTCTCCATTTGAAAAATTAAACGGAGGGCCGTTTGGCAGAGTTAAATGAGGCCCCCAGGAGGAAAAAAAAAAAGAGAAAAAACATGCTGAGCTCAGCACAGCTCCTACAATCTCAATCACAAAGGAGGAGGTTGGCGCGCTGATGTAATGGCCACCGCCGTGCTGCCGCTGCCTTGGCAGAGGAGGAGAGCTCGTCAGCACAGCCCTACTAATTCACCCCCCCACCCCTCCTCCTGGATCAAGGGTACATCAGATATCATTAAAAAAGCCTAAAACCAGACACAGAGCTGGATGTGAGAGAGGATGAGAGGCATTTATCTGACTGCAGAGAAGTGACTGGATCTTTGAGAAATTAAAAAATATATCTTTATTCCAATTTGAAATAGAAAATGTTGAGCATTTAGAGGATGTACAGTATGAAAGGAAGACTCACAGTGACTCACAGTGTAATTTATTACAGACTCACCGGCCATCTATCCACCTGTAGAGCTGTTATAATATCCAACAATGGAGGGAAAGGTTTTCCAGTATTCCACTATTAACTGTAACAACTCATGCATTTTACATTAAGGACTCAATCCTGGTGGAAGAAGCATTGAGATACTTTATGAACAAATAATGTAAAAACACCCCAACAAGTATAACTCCACTGGGATTCAGTAGCTACCATTAGCATCATTGTTTGACTATTCTGATTCTGGACTATTATAATGATTATCAGTGGTGGAAAGTTACTAAGTACATTTACTCAAGTATTGTACTTAAGTGTATTTTCAAGGTACTTGTTCTTTATTTGAGTATTTCAATTCCATGCTTATATACTTATACATCTCAAAGGGAATTATTGTACTCTTTACTCCACTACATTTATTTTATAGCTTTAGTTGCTATATATATTTATTTATTTTAATATAAAATATATAATAATTTAATAAATAATTTTAAATAAGTATTATATATATGTATTTATTTATTTATTTTTAATTATATAATAATTTAATAAATCATTTTAAAATAGTTTTAAATAAATATTATATATATGTATTTATTTATTTATTTTTAAATTCAATTTATTGAATTAGGACAGTGCAATTAACCAACATATCAGCAATACACATCAATGTAAATATGCCGGAATTAGCACAATAGCTAAATTTCATCCGTAGCCCTAAAGCAGGTATAAAAACATTTTTAAAAACGTTACAATTACAGGACACCTCACAGGACAGTCCACGAGAAAGCACACAAAAGAGCTCACAAACAGTTTTACATACAAAATGGTCACATCAGTTACATTACGAATAAAACAGACCCACATACAATAAGCTGGTTAAAATGCAGGATGAACCAGAAGACCCCGGGGGGAGGAGGGAACAGTTATTATGCATAAGTACATGACTGCTTCGTGTTGAGTTTTTTTTTAAAGGTTAAGTAGTGGTCATATCATAATAAATTATGATATTATTATAGGTTAACACTGCTGCTACCCAGCAGTATATCAAATAATTAAAATGGGCTCCATCTTTACCAGCTGCAGCATTAAATTAATGAACACATAAATGCATCAATAATTATAATCCAATAATATAATATACATTCTGAATAATTAATACTTTTACTTTTGGTACTTTAAGTGTATTTTCATGCTGATACTTTTGTACTTTTACTTAAGTAACATTTTGAATGTTGGCTTTTTACTTGTAACAGTATTTATACACTAGTGTATTGCTACTTTTACTCAAGTAAAATATCTGAATACTTTGTCCACCACTGATAATTATTTAAAGCATATCAATACAAGCTATAATGCACCAGCATCAACTAAAACTTAATTCAAATCTCATTTATAATATCAAGCATCTCCTGCCTTTTACCCATCAAATGAGGGACTTTTGATGTTTCTATACTCAATAAGAGGTGTACAGTATAGTTGCCCCATTACATGTTATCACAATATTCCAGTAAGATATTGAACTATCAAGTTTAATTTTTAAAATGATGATAGGACTCTTGCTGTTATTTAAAAAGATACAGACATTCAAAGTCTTGATTCTTCCATGTTTTAAGTCATTTTAGAGAAAAAAAAAAAAACACTTTCTTAAAGGACTGCGACAAATGCAGGTCACTGCTGGTTGAAATGTGTCAGTCATCATAAAGACACATATCAAGACGTCTCATTAAAGACGTTATACAGATTAAGAGGTTCAGTCAGTTTTTCTGAACTTGGTGACACTTTCCCAAAAGACAGAAATCAAGAAGAAACTCCTCAGCGGCTGTTTTATCGATAATAAATAAGATGCTGACTTAGTCAAACTGTGACATGTCACAACAAAATGAAATTAATATTCTAGCGCAGCTCATTGTGGATAAACACGTTTTTAAGCCTCATTTTGGTTCCAGATCTCGACACAGTCCAGTTGGTGTCTCTGGAGGACGAACAGATCCTTCACTCAAGTTTAAAGGTCATGTGTTTCTTCTCCAGTTTCCAGCTTTTATAAAAGCTCAGTGGATGAGAAGTATTGACCGAAGTGCTCTGTGGCACAGAAATAACATATGTGAATTATTAAAATGGGTGGCATTTATACCTTTGAAGAAGCAGACAGCACATGAACTGCTGCTGCCTTCGTTTTACAACTGCGTTTGAGTTTTCACAAATGTTATGTTGACTACAGGATTGCTTGTGTTGTTTATTTATTTATCTGTCTGTATATTCAATTGCTGAATTATTTAGTTAGTTTGACATATTGAACTGAATCTCACACAACCGTCAATAAATAATAAAGTTCAACTTGTTGCATATTTTAATTTGTGCATCAGTGGTTTTACCTCCACCGGGTGCATTCAAGTTTTCTAGTAGGCTATGAGTAATGACCAAGAAAGAGAAGTCTGTTACAAGTTGAAATTACAGCATAAACAAACTGGCCTTAAATAAAAGTTAGTGAATATGGAGCTGCACCAGTTCAGTGAAGTCTAGATTTTCATTATCTAAACTGACTTCTGCATAATTGATATTGACAGACATTAAAAGACATCTATACAAACAAGCATAAAACAGCCTCTATTGTTGTCTACGGGACAATGTAATGTCTCTTTTTATGTTTCTGCAATAGAAATGTGTGCTCCTCGTCACTGTCCATGATGTCCACAACCAAACCCAGAGTGTCTTCTAATTTATTGCTGCCTCCTAGTGTTCATGCACAAACACTGCACCTGTGATGTCAGTGCAGAAAAGAAAAAGAAGGAAGAATCAGGGAGAAAATTACTTTAAACTGCACTTTAGTTCCTGTTCCCCCCCAGTTCTCACACAAAAAGTACCTCAATCATATATCTTATACTGTATTTACTGTATGTGTTCTTAATGTATATGTTCTTAATATGCCTTGTACAAAGTATTTCCCTTTATAATTATAATATGACGTATTATTTTTAATGGAGCTTCCCAGCAAAAAGCATTTCACACGATTGTACCTGTATAACTGGTGTGACAATAAACATCTTGAATGTGCATAGAGCACAAATGCTGAAAATAATTAACCACTTTTTCAAGTTGTTGGGAGCTTTACAAAAATGAGGAAACTATTGACTACAAAATCCACTTTTTCTTTATTATTAAATAATAACTAAATAATTTCATACAGTTTAGATGTAGAAGTAAAATTGTAAAACCATTGTTGTGGGTGATGATTGCTTTTATCTGAAAAGAAAGTAGGTCTAGATTAAAAATATATATTTGTGTTGTATATGCCTATAGGCATATACAACACAAATATATTTTTAAAATAAATTAACTATATATATATAGTTTAGTAGGTTTAGTTTATTTTTCTTCTTTATTGATAATTAATTCAATTGGAAATAGATTAAAAGGATCAGGATGAAATAACAAAATATAGTGATAAGATGTTTGTTTTTTTCCCAGCTAGCAACTGAATCGATCACTGATTTGAAATCGGTGCTCTGCTCTTTTCCCCTGACGTCGCCTCCAGGAAGATAAATCAAGTTCGGATCACATCACATCACAGGCGGAGGAGACTCTTTCTAAAGCAGAGATGGTCAGTATGAATGAAATTAATCAGTTTAACATTATACATATATGATATAGACATTGTAAATATATCCTACAGCATGTTCATGTAGTTTAATTTAATAGGAAACCTATAAAAACAGGGTTAATTTGATCCCACCATGCTAACGTTAGCATGTTAACTGTTGGCTGCACTGTGAGTAAGCAAAACACCGCTAGCTGCTAGCTGCTAACGTTAGCATGCTAACTGATACCGGCTACATGACGTCTGTCCAAAGAAACGGTTCATGACTGATATTTATCAGATCATATTACATTAAACAATACCCATAAGTAACCCGACGTATTTACATTTAACATTAGTACCCTAATATCACTGTTGCGTTGCTGATTAGTTAGTTAGCTGCTTATGTGGTTAGCATGCTAAAGAGGCCTATAGAAAGGAGGCTGGGTCATGCGTCATATCTCAGGGAGTATTGCGCATGCGCAGTAAAATCTTGCCGGCACTCAAACGCACGACCAGCAGCTTGAGTTACACTGCGCATGCGTTGTACCCCTCACTACAAGACCCGTGTCCCATCCTCCTTCCATAGGCCTTTAAAGTAGCTAGCAGGCGTGAGCCAGCATAGGCTGAGAGTTAGCATCAGAATGAAGTATCATGTCTTTTGCTTTCGTTTTCCTTCAGCTCATCAGGCCTTTGTCTTCACACTAATAATTTGTGAAGCTAACACATTTAACTCCAGTTGTTGATCAATGTAATTTAGCTAAACTTTCCTACAGTCTGTATTTTATTCAGCTAATGTCAGCCAGCTTTCAGCAGTAACTAAGTTTAAGTGGTACCCAGCACTGTTAACAACATTGGCACATTTAAGGGACAAGTTAATAAATACACACCAGCAGTTCCTGGTCAATGTGTTATGAGAGGCTTCATAAAATACATACACAACAAAAAAGCAATAGTGTTGCATATAAAACCACATTGCAAACAAGCAGGACATACTTTAGATGGATGAGATAGATAGATAGATAGATAGATAGATAGATAGATAGATAGATAACAATATTTTGTTATTAATAACAATATATTGTTATTGTTTTTTATTTGTTTGTTTTATTGACACAACAAACATGAATTACTTCTTTATTGTTTTCTTCCATTTACATGCATGTTTTTTAAATATCTATATATTGTAATTTGCTTAATGAATTGTATATATATGTTTTTGTTTTTATTTGTTCTTTTTTTTATTTTTATTTATTATTGAATTGACGCTTTGGCAATATTGTTCACCTGACAGTCATGCCAATAAAGCAAATTTAATTGAATTGATAGATAGATGATAGATGATAGATGATAGATAGATAGATAGATAGATAGATAATAACTTTATTGATCCCGAGGGAAATTCAAGTTCCCAGCATCACCAATCCATAGTGCAAAACATGTTAGTAAAAAGTCAGAAAAAAGTTAGTGCTGCAAAGTACAAAACAATATACCAGATATAAAAATACAAGGAGATGAAGAAAACTGTTAAAAGTGAATATAGTGCAGGGTAACAGCTGTGATACACGACTATTATAAAAAGTGAATATAGTGCAGAAGAGACTGTTAAAAGTGAGTATAGTGCGTTACTATCTGTCCTGCATAAAGAGTTTAGTGCTGACATGTGTTTGAAGTCAGCCATTGTTGACAAGTTGATGTATTCGGTTGCATGATTCTATTTGGTAAATGGCTGCACACACAGCTGGGCTGATCCATTATTCAGTCGTGGTAGTAATTTAAAACCTGAGTCTAAAAAAAAAGGTCCGGTCTGAAGACAGACACAGAGCCTTGTGTAGTCGTAACTTGGCGTTCGTGACAAACAGTCTATAACTGAAGGAAAGCGCATAATGCAAGACATTGCAAACTATGTAAGCTCTGCTCTCGTGTGTTTCTGTAATGTTTTTTTTAAATGTCACTTTCAAATTATGTCTTTGTTTTTATCTTTTAGTTCCGCAACCAGTACGACAACGACGTGACGGTATGGAGCCCGCAGGTGAGTCGCTGTTTGCTTTAACCTCTGACTTCTGTCTATGTATGTGCCATAAGTATAATATGTTAATACTATTATTCATGTTGGTGCAGGGCCGTATTCATCAGATCGAGTACGCCATGGAGGCAGTGAAGCAAGGCTCTGCAACTGTAGGACTCAAATCCAAAACCCATGCAGTCCTGGTTGCACTAAAGGTACAGTCCTTCAATGTCTTGTCTGTCGATATTTCTGCTTCCCAAAAACTTACTTCATTACATTTAAATAATGTTTTGAGCCAAAATTCATTCCAGTGTCAAGTGTTTCCCTTTTTATTTGGAAACACCGCAAACCGTGGAGGCAATGTTTGATATTTAATGGACCATTTTAAATGTATTATATATGGTTGAGGAAGAGCTGTGATAAGGGTTGCGTTAAGGTTTGGTTTATATCTACTTTTTAACTCCGGATGGATATGTGGGTTGTAAATAAACTTGGGATGCTGTTCATATATTTAATTTGGGATGTAAATAAATCTGGGATAGTTTATATATTATATTATATTATATTATATTATCATTCTATTATAAGTTATTAGAGGAGAAGTGAGAGAGGGGTAGGGAAATACAAGTTTTACTTCTACCTACTCCTTTTCGGACACTATTACTCTTGTTTTGTTTTTTATTATTTTGTATCTGTTTTTATTTATTTTTATGATAAAGTCATTCATTCATTCATAACCCATAAAGACACAACAAAACATGTAAAAGATGATAAGTGACAGTCGAAGGACAAGTATGAGATCATGCCTGATGATTTCATGTCTCTGCAGAGAGCCCAGTCTGAACTGGCTGCCCACCAGAAGAAGATCCTCCATGTCGACAACCACATCGGCATCTCCATTGCTGGACTGACTGCTGATGCTAGACTGCTCTGGTAGGTCACAGCTGCCTTCATGGTCTGAATAGAGCTTTTCAGTGAACCTGTGGATCAATAAATCTGATTGCACCCTCTCTTCCGCAGTAACTTCATGCGTCAGGAGTGCTTGGACTCAAGATTTGTCTTCGACAGGCCTCTCCCTGCGTCACGGCTCGTCTCTCTTATTGGCAGCAGTATCCTAACTATTGTTAGCTTGAACTTCTGTAGTAAAAAGAAATGTGGTATTATTTTTTATATATCGCAATCTCACTGGTTATATTGGTCCGTTTTCCTTGTGTGAATACTCTATGAAGTCAAATAATTGTGAATGGCAACAGTGAACCTTAACTGAACCTTCAGAAACTCAAATCCCAACACAGAGGTATGGAAGGAGGCCCTATGGTGTTGGACTCCTCATTGCTGGCTTTGATGTAAGTGTGTCACCTCAAACATCCTTTCTTTAATTTATCTATAGTATTTCCCCCCTGTGAAAGAATAAAGATCATACAAATGTATAGTTTAAGATTTAAAAAAATAGTTTTTTGTCGTGTGTCACCCAGGACATGGGACCTCACATCTTCCAGACCTGCCCGTCAGCCAACTACTTTGACTGCAAAGCCATGTCCATCGGAGCGCGCTCTCAGTCTGCACGTACCTACCTGGAGAGATGCATGGAGAAATTCTCCGACTGTAAGATGAAATTAATTTCACTAGCCTTGTTCCCTCATATGAATGTGTTTGCGTCTTTATTAGACAGGTCGTTATGGATTTCTCATGTCCTAATTACAGTGTGATTACTGTAAATGTGAGATGATGAGTTATTTAGATATTTACTCATCGGTGTTCTCAAAGATCTCATTTAGCAACTTCACAATTCAAACATGGATAACAGTCACTGTACCAAACAGTGTATTCCACTTGCTGATTGACCAGTGGAAATACTTGCATAAAGAAAGTATTGTTTTGTTCTCAGGTAATCTGAATGATCTGGTCCAGCACGGCCTCCGTGCTCTCAGAGAAACCCTCCCCACCGAGCAGGACCTCACTACCAAGGTACGCCAACTCTCTCCACTCTTGTCTGATGTGACGCTCTGCTACACAAGAGATCAATCATCTTTTTATTCATCTGTGTCTTAATTGAGACAGGAGTTGCGTCCAAAATTCCACACTAAAACAGTATGTGAGATTTCTTTAGCATGTCCGAAACCTGAGTATGAATCTTAGTAGTGCTTAGTAGTAGTACGCAAATTGCTTACTATTTCCGGTTAAATATTACAGTATGCAAACGCTGGACACTACATCGGCATAAATATCCCACAATGCAATGCAATATTGGTGACAAAGTTCATAATATATATATATATGTATATTTTTATATATATATATTTTTATATATATATATATTGTTTTTTTTAATTAGTTCAGGCTTTGATTCTCACAAATCGTTTGGTATTATGAGGTTGGCACGGGTTACCATGGTTACACGTCTCCAACCGGAAAGGAGGCTCTCAGGAAGCGACGACATAAATTACTGCTCAGTGCATCGAAAAGATACAAACTACTATTAAATATGTTGAACGATAGTACACGTATTGGGTAAGTAATGCATAATATGTGACTTGGGACACAGCCAAGCACTTGTCCTGCCTGTGATCAGATCTGTGTGTTTTACAGAGCTATGTAAAAGTGCCAGAACATAAATATGAATCCAAAATGTCATCTAATAGGGAAAATATGGCTTTTAGTTTTTGTACTTTTAATATTATCGATAACTGAATTACAATTGATGAAAGCAAACCTAAATGGATTCAAAGGAAAATGATGGGAAGTGTTATCAAAGCCCAACCCTAGTAGGCATCGAGGATGCTGTGATCATCTTTTAAATGTAATAGTACACAGGCCATTTCTTACGTATACTTCTTATTGTTTCAGAATGTTTCCATCGGCATTGTGGGTAAGGACATGGAGTTCGTCATTTATGACGATGATGATGTCGCCCCGTTCCTGGAGGGACTGGAGGAGAGGCCACAGAGAAAGGTACTGCAATGATTTATCAAGTCCACAACATATGTTATATTTTATTTATTTTCTTCTGCACACTTTTACATGATTAGTCCAAACTGACAAGCTCTGTATCCTCTGTTGGTTATATTGCATTGGGGCCAGGTTAGACAGCTCTTTAGTCCTCCCCTTAGTAATGAACCGGTGGCATAATGTTGAAATATTCTCACATTTTGGGGTTATATTTATTTCAGTGTTAGACAGAAACTGATGTCTGATTCTGTTTTTGTGCGTCAGGTTGCCCAGCCTGCAGATGAACCCGCCGTAGCTGCACCAGAGGTACCTGATGAGCCAATGGAACACTGAGGCGTCTCCTGTCAGTTAACTTCCTGTTATCAGAGGGGGGCGGGGCACAAAGCCAGACCGAACTGCAACTCACCAGAGTAAATCTTAGAGGAGAAGTTGTTGTGATGTGCCACTCGCTCAACCGTCAATCCAAAATATTCTGCTAACATCAACAACCAATGTGATGTTGCTTTTGTATGAGTAAAGTGTACCATTATACAAGTAATAAACTCTTTTTTTGAATTGTGCTATGGCTCTTTATTACATTAGTTGCCTATTTAATACACAAATAAAAATATCTAGATGAGCAACATTGCAGGCACCAAACAGTGGGAGTTTCAAGAGTCTGAGCAACAGCGTTTTTATAGTACAAATCAAACAGCCTTGAGGAGTAAGTTGAGAACCCAGAACACTTTATTTAAGTTATCCACAGTATTTTAATCACTGATCTGCGCCATAACCAGGTGCTTTTCTGAACAGTAAATAAATAAATTCAGTTTATAAAATTAAAAATCTTTAAATAATTTAGGACACAAGACAGCAGGTTTGTTAAAAGCTTAAAATGTTTATCGGTACAGAAGACAAAGATTTCTCCATCATAGACACTGATGGGAAGACAGAAGGGGATTTATTTATGTCCCCACTTATTTAATTTAGTACAGTGCATCTATTGTGTCTCCTCACACTAAGGGAGTTAAATAGAATTTGAGATCCTCTAAAAAAATGTTCATCTTGGACATAAAGATTGCAGGAAGTTGTTGAACACATATTCTAACAGGTGAGAAAAGGCACGATCAGCCCAGTAAAAGACAGTAATGTCATAAAATATCATCAGTGTTTCCTTTCTTTATAAATAACTTTTTTCTGGCAGTTTCAAAATGTATTAATTTGTAGAACATGTTTTGAAGTGGCCTGATTCGGTCATGTTTGCAGGTCATTTATACATTTTAAAACCACCTCTAATACAAGCACTTGATGTAAATAACGTAAAATCATTTTACAGGAAAAGAGGCTGGTAATCGTGCAAAAAAAGACAAATGAAATATGATAAATAACTCCAACAGAAATAAATACTGGATTTTTTCACAGTCAGATCTTGACCTGGAAGCATCTTTATGTTAAATTAAAAAACATGGATTTATACATTATGCACACTGATATTACTGTATTTGATTGTGAGCGTTTTCTAAATGAGGTCCCTGTTTTCTCTTAAGAAAAAGAACAGTTTTAACATCATAAACTATACTTATGTCTTTTCTAGCCGGTGGATAAAGCTGATACTAGCGCTCATATAAAACACATTTTCTAAGTTATTCACTTCAAGTATAGTAGATAAACGAGGCTGGCAACACAACCCATCTGATGAGAGCAGATTTAAAAGAAGCAGTTGTCCAGGCTGAAGTTCATATGCAGTCATGTTGGGAGTTAGTGCGAGGCTTTCTTCGCTCTCCTCCTCTTGTTCCTCCGTCTCACACTGCCGCAGGAAGTGTCCGTCTCCGTCGTCCTGGTGAGATCCTCCATCTTCTCCTGCTCCATCACGGACGTCATCTTCAGCGTGAGCTCCAGGTCCTCCAGGACTCCGGCCAGGTCCTCCGCTGGGACACCCAGGTCGATTTTACCCGCTGGCTCTTTGCGTTCACGCACGTCGTCCGCCCTCTCATTCACACCTGCATCGCTCTCTGGCTCTACATCCTCTTCACCTGCTGCTGTCAAATCAGGTTCTCTCTCTTTATTCACATCCTCAGCAGCCTCTCCTCCACCTGCAACGTCCAGGTCGAGCTCTGTCAGCTTGTGTCCTCTCAGCCTCCGTCTCCGTCTGCTGACCGTGATGACAACAGCAGCGGGAACGTTCCCACTGCTGCTGAGGCTCCTCAGGATAATCTGCAGAAGCTTTAGAGACATTTAATGAGTCATTAATTGATCAGTTTTCCTTGATCTACCTGTTTGTGAAAAACCCATCGCATAGAAAATGAAACCATGGTTTGGGTACTCCTCTGTATTGCTTTGCAAATTAAATGACTACAAATCATGTGTAACATACAATTTTAGACTGATTTCCTGCCATCCAGGAAGTCCTCTGGTTTCAGTTCATGCAAATACAGAACCATGAATGAAACGGACTGTTACCTTGATTCAAATTACAGATTTCTCACATTTAAAAAAAAAAAGAAAGTTACATATACCTTTAAATATTTGAGTGTTTGCTGCATTGAAAAATCAAACTCAAAAAACAAAACATAAAGCAAACACAGACGATGTGAAAACGATGATCTGAATATGGTCGTTACTATTATATGATGGAATGGATGATGGATAGTTACCACTAGCACTTGAATGTGCCATTCCCTTTCTGTGCTAAAAAACTGTTTCTGCTCACAGCTACATCACCAAACAAAAAATTGCCACTCCCTTAAAGTTTTGTTTCCTACTGTAATAAGATGGAGGGAAACACTGGTTGATAAGAACTTACAGGAGTTTTAAGTTTAATGTTAATAATATGTTAAAATAGAATATGTTCCTTTGGGGTAAAATGGAACTGCTACATTATAAAACAGCCCGGTGAGCATGCAGCGTTCATGTACCTTCCCAGTCCTCCTCCTCGTCCTTCTTCTCTGGCTCCATGTTCTCCACCAGCTGGCCCTCCTGCATCACCCGAGTTATCTCCGTCAGCTGCTGCAGGAGACTCTCCTCCTGGTCCGCCGTCACCCCCTTCACCCTGCAACACGGACAGAAAACCAAACGACCATCTGAACATCTTCCACTCCTAAACGTGAATAACTCATGTTGTGAGTGTGAAGTCAAGCAGAACTCATTGTTTCTACCTTACATTTACACATTTAACCCACATTGGCTGTATAGTTCTTTCTAAAAACAATAAATACTTTCACACATCCTAATTACAGCCTACTGGAGTAACTAATAATGACAAGTAATAAACTTTTAAAACTTTTAACCAACAAGATTTTGCCCAGTCATTGCAGATAATACATGAAATAATAAGATTATATAATTATTATTGATTATATAAAAGGGAGAGAACAAACTGCAGAA